>WAAB01013920.1:93505-161005 GCA_013389865.1 Piaya cayana
AAAAAAAAAAAAAAAAAAAAAGGTTCCTTTGCCACCTTGGTGTGTTGCTAGGGCTCGGTACAGGGTCAGGCTAACACCAGAGGGAGCAGTAATGCTTTGCCGGGGAAAGTATCGCTGTAGCGGCTGCTGCGTGAGATCCGCTTCCTTTGCTGTGAATCACCTCCTCCAGCCTTAGTAAGTAAAAAAAAAAGTGAGGGGAAAGAAAACCCTGTCATTCTTCTGTGTGCAGAAATCCATATAGAATGATTTTATCTCCAAAGATGATGTTTTTTAACAGATTTTTCATTGAACAGCTAAGTATGAAATGTTTGTTGATTGTTTTAATCAAATGCATTGGCCATGGTTTTAGTGATTTTTTTTTTTGCAGTGCTTGTGGTGGTTTCGGGTTTTTAAGAATGTAGTAAATAATGAGCTTTAACATCCACTCGTGTCCAGAATACTTTTTAATTAGGGAGAATACATGGGTTTGCTGAATTTTTGGCTGTCTAGTAATAGATGAACCAAGGTAACACCATATTGAAGATAAAACAATCACTGTTTGTTTGTTTGTTTGTTTGGGTTTTTTTTTAAGGCTAGTTAGTAAGTGGAGGTCTAGCTTAATTTTGGCTTTGTAATTTGTGTGTCTGCTATGAATACCTAGCCTGTGTTAGGGGGTTTGTTTCAGTTTGGTTTTAATTAATGAAGCCCAGCTATGTAAGAGACGGATCTTGAAACAGTGAGACATTAGAAAACCTTATTAAGGGTTTCCATGTCGTTAAAGGAATGCCTAAGGTCTAAATCCTTTACTTGAATCCAAATAAAGTATTTTTAGAGCAGTTTGAAGATGAGATGTAACTAAATTGGCTTTTTATAGAATCATGGAATTGTTTGGGTTGGAAGGGACCTTAAAGATCACCCAGTTCCAACCCCTCTGCCATGGGCAAGGTCACGTCTTGGGCTGCCCAAGGCCCCATCCAGGCTGGCCTTGAACACATAGTGAGGGAGCAGCCACAAGTTCCCTGAGCAATCTGTGCCAGTGCCTCACCATCCTCATTGTGAAGAATTTCTTCCTAATATCTAATCTAAATCTTCCCCCTCCCAGTTTAAAACCATTCCCCCTCATCCTATCCCTACATGCCCTTTTATTCAAGTAGCACTTTGATTTCTGACATCTTTCATTTGTGTGTTTGCTGGTTTATAAAAGAAACAGTTGAAGTGGTATGAACCTTCTAAGGCACCATGAAGTGAGTGTCAGTGGGAATAAATATGTGGTTATAATTATTTTTTTTTCTAGCGTTCTATTCAGTGGATCTGTTATTGTCTGTGGCAATTAAAAATTAAACCAAAATAGTTAAAACCAAGAACAACTTGCCACCCCTGAGTAATAACAAAAGCCAGGGCAGGCATGTGTTACACTGATGTTATTTTACAAAGTTGTGATATAAATCTAGATTGGATCCTAGTTGTGTTTTTATAACACATCTTCCTACTCCTTTTCTTGCTGCTGCCATAGGTTACTCTGGAGGTTGCTGATGAAACCCTTTGTATGAGTTTTGCAGACTAAGGTGGGAAACTCTAAGCTCATACCCTGTCCTCCCCACCTAATTTGTTGATATTGAAGAGGTCTGTGCTGAATTAGCACATGCTTTGCCTCCATGTCTGTGTAGTTTAATTACTGTGTGGGCAGCCTGGCTGAGTGAATGGAAGCAGTGGCTGCTGCAGGAGTACAGATATCCCTCCAGGGGCTGTGGCATATCCTGCTTGGAAAAACCTCTGGCTCAAGAAAGGAACTTAATAAGAAACTACAACTGTATCTGCTATTTCCTGGCTCCAGAGGATGGAGCCGTAGTAGAAATTGTAGGTGAAGGAGCTGGAGGACGGTGCCTGCACTCTTTCTGCAGTTGATATTTCTTGAGGCAGTTTTATGCTTGCTCAAATAATTTTAAAAGTTACACTAATTAGTTATCACACAATGTCATGTAACACATGTGTGGCGTAACATGTACAATCTGCATAAATCCAAACTGTGTTGCTTGCATACTGTTCAAGCAAGTACTGGTAGGGCCTTCACTGAGCACATTTCTGAGGCTGTTGGTTCTGACAGACACATAGTCATAGAGAGAAGTTAGCTGGCTGAAGCTCTTACTGTTATGAAGCTGTTATATTACACCTGCATTGTCTTCCAAGTGGTGATGTCAGATGGGCATATGAGTAAGCTCTTGAGGCACCTAACTATTTTCAGGTAAAATTGTCTCTGCTTCCTTGAATATGCTGGGCTGAGAGCAGCAGTGATTCATGAGCTGATTCAGGAGTGCATCAGCTGCCTTCGTTTAGGAGCAGCCACATTTATCAGAAGGGAGGGGCAGGCAGCTGGGTGGTGACAGCTTCAGTTGTCTGATTTTTATCTGCTGGTGCATGTCTGTCAGCACCTTGTGCTGGTTTACTCAGTCTAAGGCTAAAACTGGGGTCAATACTTGACAAATGTACTTGTGTGCACGTTCGAGCACAGTGTGCGTAATGTTATGGCACAATTTGATGCCTGCAAAACGTCACAATTTAAAAGCCTAATTCAGAAAGAGATGATCTAGCTGTAGCATATAGACAAGTCTGAAAGAGTTTTGATTTCTAATATAGGGATGTTAGAGGTATGCTACAGATACATTTTCCTATTTGTCTACAGACTTCTAGGGTTACAGATCTGGTAGTAAAAAAGTTTGACACTGTTGAGAATGTGGATGATACCAAAATTACATCTTCAATTTCACTGCATAGTAGGGGCTGCATCCTAGGGCACATGTATAACTAAAACTTCTTACCAAATATAAGTTGTTGCTTATCTTTTTGTTCTTGAGAAGGCTAATTAGCAATAGTCCCTTGTCACTAGATTAGCCACAGGCTGCTAGTCACAGGATTTTTTTTTTTAATCCTAGCCCATTGTGAGGTCAAACAAGTTTTGAAGCTCTCTTATAATTGCATTCAGCTGTATATTAAATAGACTGTATTTTACATCTTTTTGCATTGTTAGTGAAATGTATATTTATTCTTCATTCTCCCCTTTAAGGGTTTTTTGCTCACAGAAATACAGCAGTTCTGTTAATAGCAACTGATGTCTGCCTTTATAAAGCTCACTTTGGGTTTTGTATAATGGATATCAGTATTACATCAAAATGAAGTAATATTATGAATGGATGGCTAATAATAAAACAAATGAAGTTTTAGTCTCTTTGTGTACTGTTTGAGATTACCAGTGGTCTCATCCCATAGGCAGCAACAGTGCAGGGATGATGTAATCACTGCTAAAACAGGGGGTTTGTTGCATCATGAATTTACTGAAGTTTACTTTAATCATTTCCCAATTTCAGTTGGCAGCTGTAAACCTGAAATGAAATTATGTATTTTCATCATCTTTACACTTCAAACATTTAGTTATTTTACTTTAAAAAATATCTCAAGGATAATACAAGCTTGAAATCAGACACAGTAGGCATAAGAAGGTTTCCGGAATTCCTTTGGCTCTCCCTCCTGATTTTTCTGGAGCAGGGGAAAGTATAAAAAGAATAAGCTGGCAGATGTTTTGTTGCTGCCTAGCAATTATTTTAAACAACTCAGAAATGTCTTAGCTTGCTCACGTTCACCATGTAGCTCATAAATTCTTATGAAGCCATGTGGTAGAAGACTCTGCTGGGGAGTTGCAGGACTGGGCAGATAAGCTGGGGTGGATGAGCAACTGCTTACAAGGATACTGTTGCTGAGAAGTTACTTGTAAAACTCTATACCTGTGATATTACTCAATTTGATAGCTGAAGGGCATGAGATTTGATAGTTTTACTTAAAATTGTTATTAACCTAATTTTTTTTTTCATCAATCTGTTTTTTAGTTTTCCCAGCCTGAGAATATTTGGGGGCTCGTCTGATGAGACATTTTTATCATGTAGATTTATGTTCAAGAAGCTACTTCAGTTGAGCAGTACTGAGCTCTTTAAGGACTTAAGTATATCACAAAATGCTTTCTGCTGCTGTCCCTTTTTTACAGATGTCACTTTAAAGCAAAGTAACTTAAGTCATCTGGCCCATGTCAAAGCAGGATTTAATATGACTGATGTTTTATTCTTTTTTTTCCTTTTGCCTCTCATCACAGTTTTTATCGAGAAATGGAACTGGCTTTTAATATTCAGAGAGCAGTCATTAGCAGGACTGGGGAAGGCAGCCAGGAACATGGTGCTAACCTCCACCTGACAGTTCTGTTATGCCTTTATGATAGGATCTGTCTATGAGTGTGCTGGGAGGGAAATGAGCACACTTTCTCTCCATCCTCCTCTCAGTCATCTGTTAAAATTTGTAATCTCATATTTCATTTCAGTTTCTCCTTCATCTCCTAATGATCTGCACCATGCAAAAAGTTCTCTTTTTGCTTTCTGACCAGGTCAGCTGCTGCACGCATGCTATTGGCAAACCATTCCCAAGGTTCGACAATGTCATTTCCCTTCCCTCACACTGTAGGGAACCTTCTTGCCAAGGCTTTCCTTGTCCTCTGCGCTTTGGTTGACATGCGCTTTATACTTACATTGGATGCATTTTACTGTAATATTTTTGTGTTTTCTGACTTTAGGAAACTTAATTTTGGTTTTTTGGGTTTTTTTTTAATGTTCTTTCCCCCTTATTAATAAGCCTAGCATGTTTAAGAGGAAGAGAGTATAGACCCCTTCCAGTCTTCATTTTACCTCCTAAATCAGTGTCCTTCCACACTATTTCACT
Source organism: Piaya cayana (assembly GCA_013389865.1). NCBI lineage: Eukaryota > Metazoa > Chordata > Aves > Cuculiformes > Coccyzidae > Piaya > Piaya cayana. The sequence continues at coordinate 98,240 of WAAB01013920.1, forward strand.
GTTGTTTTATGGTCTTTAATCCCTTTCTTCTAATATTTTTCCTCTTTTGAAATTATTTTTGTGTCTTACTGCAGCATGACAAAATACTTATATGTGAGATTGTTTTGATAAGATGTAACTTGATACATGCAGTTCATAAGGCTGTTCAGCATGGAGAAGAGGAGAATCCAAGGAGAATTTATAGCAGCCATCCAGTACCTGAAGGGGACTGACAATAAAGCTGGGAAGGGACAATTTACAAAGGCGTGTAGTGATAGGACAAGGGGGAAATTACCTTAAATTCTAAGGGGGAAGAGTTAGATTAGACATTAAGAAGAAATTCTTCACTCTGAGGGCAGTGAGGCCCTGGCCCAGGTTGCCAAGGGAAGCTGTGGCTGCCCCATCCCTGGAGGTGTTCAAGGCCAGGTTGGATGAGGCCTTGGGCAACCTGGTCTGGTGGGAGGTGTCCCTGCCCATGGCAGGGGAGGTGAAACTGGATGATGTTTAAGGTCCCTTCCCCAAACCCTAACTATTCCATGATTCTAAAGGTACTTTATTTACTTTTAATAAACCACCTCTTCCCTATAATGACCATGGCATGTTTTTAAGTCAACCGTGTATTGTATAAACTTGCTCCTAGAAATGCAGTTAGTTGCTTGTCTGTCTTGCCTAAGTTTGTTGCAATTCATCTGGTATGCCTCTGCTCCTAGGAGCTTAAAACTTCTAAAAATATTTAATTAAATTTTCCATATCCTTTCCCTAAGGAAGCTACCCAGAAGAAATGTTTAGATCATTTGGGGCGTGATTTAGAGCTGTTAAAAAGAAACCAAACACACACAACAAAAGCAACAAATAAAGGCACTGCAAACAAAACAAAACCAAAAATACTACAATGTAAAACCCTAAAACTTCCCAGACAAACTCAGTTATATTTTTCTTTGGTGGCGAAGACAGAGGGAGCCAGAACTGCATCTGGGCTCTATCCCGTGTTTGTATTGGTCAAGGTTAATGCAGCACAGCTTGTGTAAGACATGGATTTGAGACTCGTGAAGAAAAACAATTAAACTAATTGTCTATTAGCTTAACTACAACTGTGTGCGATAGTAGTTTGGAATTGCAAGACGGCCTTTACTCTGAGGGCACAGAGACACAGACTTCAGCAGTCAGATGTCCCCTGGCTGACCATCGCACACACACCCCCCCCAGCTGGACTGTGCTGCTCCCTCTGCAACCTGCTAACCTGTGGGATTTTTGTAAATACCTTGTTGATGACAGGATAGCGTCAGCCAGTTTATTTCAGCTGTTGGTGTTAGAGATCTTCATAAACTGTAGTTAACAATTTGAAACTTTACTGCTCTCAGGTGGTGTCTGCTGACTTCTGTGAGATTCAGAATTGTAGCAGGGGTGGATGAGTAGTTTATTGGGATCATTTTCTGCTCTTCTATGGGCAAAAAAAGCCAAGTTAGTTTAAATAGTTTAAATGAGGAGTTGAGCTAACCTGACTAATTTTGCCTGAAGCAGGATTGCATTTACTTGGCAGAGATTTGGGCAGGCTGATTTCCAGTAGAGGGTGGTGGCTTCTGCAACTGCTGCAATGGTTTCTGTGCTGACTGCCTGAAGGCGATATTTCTTTTCCCAGATAGAGTACATCAGCATGGTTATTTGAGCAGCAGGGTAGTGCAACAGCACCCCTCCTCCTTCTCCTCTTTTTTTTTTTAATCTTTTTGAAAGAGATGATGTTTTTGCTGAAAATATTGAAAGGCATTTCCTATTTACTACATTAACTTCTATTCATGTTTTGTATTTTCATCCACTGTGCTTAAATGAAAATTGATATTCCTGTAATTTTTAATTAAGTAAAAAGCACCTAAAATGTACTGAATACATTAAAGAAATTTATCTAAATGTGTTCTAGCTGAAGAATTCATCTGTTAAGGGAGTTCGAACTGTAGATGGTGAGTTATGAATTGTTCTGGGTTGTCAGAGTTTCTATTTTTGAAGGCATTTAATGACACAAAGACACGCTAAGTAAAATCTTCCACTAGTACCCGAGTAGATTTGGCAGTCGAGTGACAGACTTGCCTTGAAATCAGTGGGAAGCGGATACCCAAGTGTTGATGTGATTGTAAAACTTTACTTGCTACCCGCCTACTTGTTTGAGTCCTTACAAACCTTTGAAGATCTGAAAATCTGACTGCATACCTCAGGGCTGTTATATCTTTTATTTGCCTATCTTTTTATTTTCTTCTTATTATAAAAGGGAAACCAAGTTTTCTTTTAAATTTCTACTCTGCCCATGTTTTAAATAAAAAATACATACTTCATGCCTACAGATATGGAAAGGTAAATACCAAAAAAGTATATACCAAAAAAAGAAGTGGAAAAAATGCCTGTGCACAAAAGAAACTTTTTAGCTTCCCGTTAAATTTCAGATGGACAATGTTGCTTTGAAAGCATGATGTGGTACTCTGACTTATGAACTGTAAATGAACCCAGGAACTGGCTGTTTTTTTCATAAAATTTTCAATATCATTATAAAAATCAGCAATTTTTCATGAACTAAACTTCTTGATGCATTTCATTGATGCCTTTTACTATTATCTGTATCTTTTGAATAAATAATAGTAAGGTTAACCTTTAATGTAGACAATATAACTTGTAACTAAGCTTTAGATTGCTTTATTTTACAAAAAAAAAACCTTCAAAAAATCTGATTTAAATATGGTTGGGGAAATGGGTTTTGAGGTTTGTAACTATTTTTTGTATTTATTTATTTTACAATTAAATGTGCAAACTGAGCTTAGAAAATGGTGGTTCGTGCATTTGAAGACTGTTAGTATGCAGTCTTGTGAATTTATTGAAGAAAGCATTCCATGTGGTGGGGGAGACCTCTGTTTACAAATGCATTCATGATGAGCAATAAGGGCTTGCATTTAAAAAAATAATATAACTGCTTGCCATATCCTGATGCTGTGTAGATTAAACTGAAAAGTACATTATTGAGAAATTATTTGAAATTCTGCTTCTTGTATTACATAAATAAACCCCAAACCCAAACAATATAGGAAATAGAAATTTCACTTCTCTTTCCTAGTGGATTGGTTTATTTGTATCCCTTTCGTAAATGATAGTCCTTATGTGTGTAAAGCAGGACAACGTGATGACTAACACTACCATAGAGTAAACTGTAAGATATGAAAATTGTAAATAATGTGATCTTATGATGGGGAAGCCATCTGTAGTTTTTAAAGTACTTTTCCTGCTCTTCAGTAATGATGCACATTGACCTAATGTAATTAAAGGGGGAGGGTAACACCAATTTGAGGAGGAGATGACCTACAACTTAAATGAATTTTATTTACATGTTGTGCAGAGCTGGTTTATTTTAAGGACTGCATTTCTCTGATTCTGTTTTAGTTACAGGGAGTACTTTTACTGTGTTTGTATTAGTGTTCCTAAAAATAAAAGTAAAATAGTTTATTCAAGAGCATTTTTCGTCTTCAAGTGTACCTCATTTATTACTGAGTATGTAACTAATCTAAGTTTCAAAATTGTCATTTCAGAGCTCTGTAATTTTTATATTGTGTTCATTTCCTTGCCATTTCTGCTCTCCCTTGAAAAGATGATTATGTGCTTGAAAACAGGCGAAGAATATTGGTGTATTGAAATAACTATAATACTATTTTATCATGAGACGGTATAAATAGAGAGTTGAGAAGCTGTTATTGTCCAAGATTGAGTTTGATGGTGTTTAACTTGTGATTTACTACTTTGGAACTTGCAGTAGATGTCAGAGAAAAGGAAACCTGTTCTTAATAGGCAATTAATGTGTTCAGTACTTACTTCCACTAGAAGTTTTGTAGTCAAAGTAGTTGAGAACACTTGAGTTCCTATATTATGCCATTTCTTAATTTGTAAGATACCTGAATGCACCTCAGCATGTGTTAAATGTTTTAGAAATTGAAAATATTAATTACATTTTTTTCTTCCTTTACATAACCTGAAATAAAAGCAAAGAATTGTATTATGACAGTAAATCACTATAAAAAGGGTTGTTCTTTTGTGTGTGTAAATATGTCAAACCTTGATCTTAGTTACCTTGAAGCAGTTTTTGATTCAGTGAAAAGCTAAAATGCCTGTGTTGGTTTAATCACAATTCTCATGCATTTGCACTTCGATGTCTCCTGTTCTTATACATACAGACACTGTTATTAACTCTGGAACAGAAGGGAAGCAAAAGGAAATCAGCTTCTTCAGAATTTGATTTTCATTAAGGGACTTTAAAATGTAACTCAAATTCTGAATTCCCGAGTCTTCAAAGAAGCAGAGCTAGAAAGTTTTTTCACTTGCAACTTAACTGAATTCTAGGGGCTAGAAATGAGAAAGACCTGAGCTGGTTTCACTGTAGGTGTTCGTATCACTCTGAAAATGACAAGAACAGTGGCAGTGCCACACCGCAACTGCTTGAAATATCTACTCCTGTAGGCTCTTCTACAGAAGCCCTTTTTGTAAAGAGAGAAAAAGAAATGAAAAATGGCATTGATTCAGGGGAATTGATTGTTACTTAATAGAAGAGAATGTGTAAAGAGAGAACGCAATGCTCAAGAGATTCTTAGGAGGGGGGTAAAAAGGAGACAAGTAGAAAAGCACTTTTTTTCTCTCCTAATTTCTTTTGTTGCTGGACAGATTTTAGGGTTCTCATAACTAATAGACAAAGACTTCAAAAGGTTGAATCCTTAAGAGACATCTTAGTAACTTTTCTTGAAAAGAATCCCAAAGGACTTCCTTCATTATTGAGGGTAAGTTCTAACAGTAGTGTCATCACCACAGCAAGATCGGATCACCTTAAGGTAGTTCTTGTGATTTGTTCCTTCTATTATGATCTTTCCAAAGAGATGGATATTATTGCTTTCTGTGATCCTTAAGGATTTACTTTTTTCCCCAGCTGTTATGTCTGAGCAGAAAGAAGATTTTATTTTTTAATTTCTTGTTCAAAATTTATTTCTGAGAAAGTTTGCTCTTTTGTGCCAAAAACCAGTCTCTTGGGAGAAGATTTCACTGACTTGAGGAAGAATCATCAAACATCTCCAGAGCACTGAGGTGATGAGCACTATGATTCTATTTAGATTATTAACTAGCAAAAAGTTTGTTTATTTTCTTATATATTGATTAATGCAGATGTAATGCAAATTCATTGCTTTCCATAATAGATTTTTTCAGTCTTAACAGTACCTACTGTCTGCCTCCACAACAGGTACACAGTATGTTAATTGCAGAGCACTTCTCTTCCCACAAATTATTTCCATTCTAAATAAAAGCAGTGCAATAAAAGTCTTACTGGTTTATGCAGGATTTGAAAAGACTGGTCAAACCACAGTTGGAGGGAGGATTGAGTTTTATCTCCTCTAAACCCCAGACCACCAGCAGGGACTTAATATCCTTCAAACCTCTTCTAATTCTTAGTATCTGAATACTATTAATACTGTTTTAAGGTTTTTAGCCTTCCTTTAAAAGAATGCACTTTCTTTTCCAGTATGTTCAACACATTCTTAGTACCTGTCTACTTTGTTTTAAATAAGCTTAGAGTTTCAGTGGTTTTACTACATATTTAATGGCAGCATTCTTATTGAGCAAACTGCTAGATAAAAGTAGGGCTGTTGGTTTCTTTTTTTTTCCTTTTCCTCCTAATATTCAGCTGTTCTCTTCTTTCTGCCTTTAAAGCAATTTGCAATGATTATCTTCAATGCCTGAGATAGGTATTTCCCAACAGGAAATCTGATCTTTGGCTTTATCTGTATTAATCGTGCCTGTTTCTTCTTTTATCTTTATATACTTTCTAACAGCTTTACATCACAGTTACACAAAGCAAAAAAAAAAAAAAAAGTTGAATTACTCATTATTATTGTCACTGGTAATTTTAAAATCTTCTCTGAAGGAGCAACACTTCATCTCTTATTCAGCTTTCCCCACACTGCTATCAGAATTAGTGTTAAGCCAGAGGCCATCTGTGTAGCATTTGATGTTTCTCTGGCTGTATCTGTATTAGTGAATAAGGTGTGCCTTCCTGAGGCTAATTGACACAAAACGGCTCATGTCCATACTCTTAACCCCAAAACAGGGTACCTATAACAAAATTTACTCCTGGGAAAGGTTCCCTGACCAAGGGTAGCTTCAGAACAGTGTCTATAAATTGCCTGAAAGAATGCCGCTAGGCCTGGACAGAAATTGTTTCAGGTCCTTTCCCAACTAATTAGTAGTACAGGCAGTTCACTGCCATGCATGGGAATGCTCACAGCACTGTTAATTTTACTAGTATGGATGTGTAGCCTTTACGTTTTTTGACAGCTAAATCGGTGTGTCACCTCTTCATCATTGTGTCTGAATTTGTACTTAGCCATGTTCTCATAATGCATTGGGATACTTAAGCCCTGTAACTGCATATTGTTATGTTATCAAAAGATGTCAAATGAGTCATTACTCTTTCAGACTGGATGTGTTTATTTAAAACATACAGTTATTTGTAAGATGGATGTTTTTATGAAGGCTAGATTGCATTCCTTCTAATTTCTGATAAGATCTTGAGATAAAGAAGACCCTCACTCCCAAGGCAGCTTTTCCCTCTCTGTGTAGAACTTAAAGGATTTTTGTTCCTATTGTGTGGAATCCCAGCAGGATCCTCTTAATCAGATTTTTTTATTCCCCTCTCACTTTGTTTTTGATCCATCTGGTAAAATATTCAAGAATTAATTAATTTTCATGGTTTTGTTTGATTTACCACATAAATAGGACATGTAAACTAGTACATTTGCTTTGATTATGTGGTCAAAGCGTAGAATACAGATAAACAGAGAAATTGTAATAGATTTAATTACAGGAAAAGACTGACACATAAGACGAAGGCAGAAAGTGCAACTGTTAAAATTGCTAGTTCTGTGCAGAATCTAACAACAAAATTAAAGAGTTACCTGATGTGAAAAAATGGTGTAGTAGTATGTTTCTAATAAAGACTTGTAGTATGTAAATTTAAGAAATGGCCTATTAGGATTAGAAATAAGTTTTAATTTTTTTGTTCTGTGTTTTATGCTTTTATTTAGTAATTGCTGAACAAGACTGGAAGAAATGTTGCAGAGATGTTTACTGTGGTGGCTGGAGTAGTTGCTGGAATCCAGAAAACCTATTTCTAAGCCGCTGTTTTCATGAGATGTAAATCTACAATTTCTGTTCTCTTGTATAACACCCGTCTAATTACTGGGCTTCCTATGGGAGCCTTATTGGCCCTTGTCAAAGTAGAGGCAGAATGTAGCAAAGAATTTGGCCAGGGAGAAATAACCATTTTCTAATGATTAAGATGGTACTTAGCCTGTGTAGTCTCTGGACTTAGAAGCCTCATTCTAGAAACTACTGATGTGGTTTCTGTTAAGAGTGTTTGAATAACATGCATAAGGAACGTTTCTGTTGGCACAGTAATAATGAAATATGCAAACATGATGTATTATTAATTTTTTCGTGTTTTAAGCCCTGAGAGTATTTTTGTCTTTTCGCTGCAGTCTGAAAAGTATGTAATATTCCTAAATTTCAGAAACTTACAAGTATTTGCAGTTGAAAAGAAGCACACAAGTCTGTGTAGATGAGAAAGATTCCAGTTTGGCATGAAGTGTTTTGAGTAAGTGCATACTTGTCATTGTGAGCATGTGATGTGAGACAATTCACATATTGTAATATTTTGCTAGATTGCGCACACTTTAGTGTAATGGCTAGCATGCAGAAAATAAAATAATTTACTTCTCACATAAAAAAACCCAAACAACAAAATATTTGTCCTTGAAAGTGCACAAAGGAATAGTTCTTAGTTTTGTTGTGCAAATACCAGCCATCTCTATTTACATGGTCAGTAAAAGAATTGTGAACTAAAGACAACAGGGAACTACCTCTTTAATTGTAGGTACTGCAGGGCCGGTTTGCACCCTGAATTTGGGGAAAACTGTAAGACTGAATTGCCATAGACATTTTCTCATTAATGAGAACAGCCCTTCAGTCAATGCACTGACAGAACATTGTATTGCCGTAAGCATTTTTCTTTCTCCTCCTTTTGCATTACCCAGCAAAAAGCAAACAAACAAAAAACCAAAAGCAAAAATCTTTCTGTACTTGAATTTTTATAGTAGTTAAACAGTAAACATGAGCAGTGGTGGGCAAATGAATGTATACCTGTTCATAACACATACAGTTTTCTTCATATAGTCAATTAAATATTTGTATGTCACCTACCTAGCTTTTATAGTATGTAGATCTTCCAGCCAGTTTGGAAACTTCTGTGTTCTCTGCTCTGGAAGATACGCAACTTTGTACACATTATACGTTAAATGTGTATGCATGTATTTGCATTAAAATTTCTTCATGTAGTTAACTTGTCACAGGAAATACTTCTGGAACACTTGTTTTTTTTCCTGTGGTGGTCAAAGCCCATAATGTTTCATGTACTTTTTCTTGTTTCAAGTCTTACAAGTGACTATTAGATTTTTAGGTTTAATATTTGGCAAAATATGAGCCACTGTTTTTAATGTGAAGTCCTCAGCTTTAAAACATGCTCCGATTTATCATACTGTGTAGGAGTGATAACTTTCTGATCTGAGTGTTATAAAAAAATAAATGTGTGTTCTTTTATGTATATATCTATACCTATATTTTAAATATATTTCTTCTTTAAATACCCTCATTAGGGAAATATGTCTGTGGCTGTCAAAACACTACCCAGTAGCAGAGTATGCATGTGAAAGAACACACATTTACAAGTTATTTTTGTTCTAGTGTTTACTTTGACACTTGGCTCAGTGACCTAAATAGTGTTCACTGAAGGCCTAGATTTACATTCTGTGCAGACTCTGTATTACAGAATACACTGTTTATAACTAATGCTGTGTAGAAAGCTGCATTTAGTTGGAAATATTACTATTACTGTATCACAATACATCCTATAGTGTGGAGATGTTCCCTCTTACTACTAGCAGTTCTACGCTGGGTATTAGAGTACTGAAATCTGTTATAGAGCCTTTTGTAATGAGGTGGCATTTGGGGTTTCAGTGACTGCTTGAAACTAGATGATGATGTGAGTGACAGGGTGTTATTGTGAGTTGCTTTGGGCGAGCTAGGCAGTGCTCAAGTTACAATTCTTGTGCGTGCCTACAGTGCTTCCTAAAGTGGTACCATTTGTGTTAGTATGTCTTTACCATTCGGATGCTCTCATGTTCAGGCACTGTGGGGAGATGTAGGTGGTGCTGTAGATTGTTTCTCAAAGTAGAGAAACTTCAGAGTTTTTCTAGAATTTGTGAGCATGTTACGGAGATAGCAAAAAATCTTGAGGATTCTGATGTTTTACTTGAAGAGCTAAACCCAGACTGTTGTAATACTTGACAGACTTGATGAGCTGTCATCCTAGATGACAACAGAATGACTATAACATTAGTAAGTTGAATACGTCTGGGAATTGCCTTTGTTGAAAAGCTGATTCCCAGATATAGACTGGAGAATTAATACTATTAATAATGGTACAGTTCAGATATTCCTGGTTGTGTAGCCCATCAGATTTAATGAAACAGCTGCCGAAGCAGTAAGAAGTGATGCTGGTTTTGAATTGGTTCTGGCAAGCAATGAAAATGCAACAGAAGAGTTCATCCTGGAAAATAACTGCGAAACGCAGCTGTGGATCAGAAGTGGATTCAATTTAAATTAAATTTAAAAATAAATGGAAACAAGCCTGTAAGTGAAGCATCTTAATTTCAAAATAACAGGTGTTCATTACAGCATAGTAGATCAGAATTTAGTTGCTTAACTGTCAGGACTGTCAGTTGGGCTCACTGCTTTTGCTGTGTGGAGACTTCCTCTGCAGTTCTGCCAGATTTTTCCATGGGATCGAAGAAGGGTTAGAGGAAAGTTAAAAGAATGTAGAAGTAGGAGGTCTGGTTTTGCTTTCAGCTGCTATTTTGACAAGCAAATCTTCATGGTGAATGAAACATTTTCCTTCTATTTTAGGACTTCTTTCTGCCTTCCATCCTCCTCCTGTAACAGTACAGATTGACTGTTTCCAAGTCAAAAGGAAAAATCTTCTCCTGTTCTTAGTTATGCTATGTATTTATCTGGAATCTCTTGGAGTTCCAGATAGCTCAGTTTCTTCAGAGCCTTCTATCATCGTCATCCCCAAGCTACCACAATCTCTTGAAGCTGCACTCCATCATGCACACTTCAGTTGGCTGGCTTCTGTCTTTTGTTATTTTCCTTTTAAATTGGAGCACTATTAGTATTAAAGCATAAAATTACAGCTTAATTTCTGTATTCTTGATGCTCCCATAGAAATTCAGAATATATTTTCAGTGACTTTATAAAGATGAATTTTTTTAACTTAGAAGCATTGCATCTTGTCTTTTTCTTCTTGTAATGTCTAACAAAGTAAAACCTCCAAGTCTGCTGATGCTCATGAATTTTATGCTTTTTTCCTAACAATAGATAATATATCTTTCCTTAGCAAAGATTTAGAACTTCATGATGGCATTTATTTTTTTCTGTTTGCAAAGGCTTCTTGGTAGGCTACAAAATTTTTAACCATCTCTCGTATAACCTTATGTAATCTATGTTACAAAATGTCAACACATGTATTTAAATTCCAGCAATTGTAGTTTATATGTGGGTCTGTATAAAGGTCTTAAACTAAATTTTATCTGCACAGAGCCTTCCAAGTTTGCTCATGAGTCTCCTAATATGTGACAAAGTGATGTGAGGGGTTGAGGCTGGGGTTGTGGCGTCCCTGGTATGCTGCTTATGGTCGGATGGAGCTGCGCAGAAACTGACTCTGACTGGCCCAGGCTGGAGGACAGGTTTCAGTGGTCACATAGTGGAGCATCAGGCCAGATGTTTGAAAAGTGCAACTGCTGGAATTTCCTACTCATCTGACAGGCTGGCCAAGTACAGCCTTAAGAATCTTGATTTGTCAGCCTGTCCTATTCCATCATCGCAATAAGCCAGAAATGAAACAAGTACAGCTGAGGATCACATGTGGTGTGTTTTTTACTGGGTGCTTTGTGTGATGTTCTGAGTTTCTGATTTAGACAGCATGAAGATGGAAGATGCACAAACATTGTTTTGAATAATTAAAGCATCAGGTTTTGACAATAATTGAATATAACTCTTGAATTGGAATTCACGGTGCCCTTGGGGCCAAGGAAATAAATCCCTGAAGTGATTGTGATGGTGCTGGCAAAACACTCATAATACAGAGTTATATTTGAGGCAGCTTGTTGATGTATCCTAAAAGCTTGAGCAGCACCTTGAAGCAGGTTGTTGAGTTTGACATTTCCAGGAACTTGTTAGGTTAACTCCTGAGACAGGGGTTTGTAAGCAAACATCCATGAGATGAGTAAATGAGTTAGGTATTAACTGGAGGGAGCTGCAGCAACAGCTTTGTTACATTCTAAGCAGGAGTTTCATTCCAGAGTGTGGTACCAGTCTCCACAGTGTGCACTAGCAACCTGAGGGTTGAGCAGAAACACTTTGGCCCTGCTGAGAAATGGCGTTCTCTGTGATTCAAATACTGCCTGCTATTAAGGTTCATGAATCAAGCAGATTTTCAAGTAACTGTAATAGGCATTGGTTCCTGATATAGAACACTGAGTTGTCTGACGAAGTTGTTAACTTTCTGAAAAGGTTGCACTTTTTGATCAGCCCCACAAGTTCATGAGTTGTCCCTTGTAAAGAAGTTAGATGTACAACCACATAAACCACATGTGAGCGCAAGTACCAGTGTGCTGCAAGTATTAGGGAGGGTTGTTATTGGAAGCCTGAGAGGTATTTGTTTATTAAAGTTCAGAATCTTACAATAATAGGTAGCTTTTAACTTTTTTCTCTGCTATGTCCAGTGTTTTTAGTTTCTTTTATTGTTTTACCCAAGCATGGACCCCTGTTCTGAAAGTTTTCTAATTTGCATTACATGACCGCTGTGGAATTTCTTAGTCCTTCAGATCAGGGCAAGGGTTATGTTGAATTAGGGACAAAGACAATATGCAACAATTCTCACTTCCGGTGACACAAACTGGAATGTGGAGTAATGTGAAACTCTTACTTCAGTAAGAATTTCATATCATGATTACGTAGGATGTTGTTGTTGATAGGATTGCAAATAGGGTGAGGGGATGCTAAAGAATGAATAGGAAGAGTGTCTGTCTTGCTTTGTATTGGAAAGTGTTAAAGCTAATAGAATTGGTGCAAGTTCATGTTGTCACTCCTTTGCTAATAGTGGTGCCAAAAAGGCAGTTCCAGGAAAGCTTAGGTGGAGACCTCTGATAGGAATGGTACCTGCTTGTTCTTCAGCCGAATACAGAGAGAAGGAATTGGTAGTGGAACTGTGATGACTGATGCAGTCATCACTGTTTTACCAGGCACTGTCATAATATATATTTGGCAAGTTGCCTGTGTCCTGGTATAGGGAGCCAAAATATCCAAATAAGCTGGATGTTATATACCAATACATAAAACAAGTTGACAGATAGTAAGGGAGCATATGATGTACTCTACATTTTCATTTGGAGACCATCTTAGTCTAGAAATCTAGATGCTTTTTTATTCAAATTCTCCACTTTTGCGAGAAGCACATTCAAAAGGTGCCAGAAATGTCCCACACACACTAGCCTGAGAGCTTGCAGCATAACTGTAAGCCCATGCAGGGCTACCTTTGACAGTAAATTCTGCATGCTGGTAGCCATACCTAGTACAAACTTCCTTTTATTAGGTTTTTTTTTTCAAAATATCTGAAAAGAAGCCCGAAACTAGCTTGACTGAATAAAAACTGTGTTGTTATTTAAATAAATATTTTAGTGGGCAAAAATATTAGCTGGTTTCACAGAGCTTAATTTCTCACAGACCTGAACGAAACAAAATGATTTCCTGAAGTTCTGTGACAGGTGTAATATGGGAATTTGATTTTCAAAGGGATATTATCTTTTGATTTCCAGGTGAAGGAATCCTTAAAGGAACCAAGGTTCCCAAAAGCACTGAAATCACTTGCCCTTCAAAAAGTAGTCAGTCCTCACATGTCTCTGGTTGCCCATGTATTTTCCTCTGTTTCAGTACTTTGCATATCGTGTACTTATAGCTGTGTACCAGATGTGCGCGTGTGTTACTGGTTTTGGGGGGAAGGAGAAGGGGCGAGAGGGTTGTTGCTGTTTGTATTTAGGATTATTTTGAAGGAGGGTGTTTCCTGGTGCATTGTTTTTGTGGAGCTCCTTACAGTGGTATGTACAGAAGGCAAGACTTAGTATTTACACATGTGCATATACATGTGTGAATGTGTGTGTGTCTGTGTGTGTCTATACACACACTTACAACAGAATACTTAGGGTTTTTTCCCTCAGATATATTTGAAACTTATATCCTGTATGCACTGCTTGTTTCTTCGGTGGTTTCATTCTGATCCTTCATTTAGTTAGGGTTTTTTATACACATTAGCTGCATCTTTCTCTTTTAGGGCCTAATCATTTGGTTGGCATTTAAATTAAGAGAAGATTGAAGGATTGAGACTTGTATTGTTGATGTATACTGCTTGTGATTTTGCTAAATTAAGGAAGCATTCTGAAGTCCTAAAAAACATTATCTGTGATTAAAGAATGCATTTCTAGTCTGTAGCCACAGATCTAAGTTGTTTTGAAACATGAGATTAGCCTTTTGTGACTGATTATAATTTATGAGCTTTTGCACAACTATTTTTCAGTAATAGAAAAGCTCCATTCATTATTCTTAAAATTCTTGTATCTTTAAACCAAAACCCGTCTTCATGATAACAGTTCTGCTGTTTGCATAGTATGCCAGACTGTTAAGATTAGAATTTAAGACTAGTAAAGCTCATTTACAAGCTAATTTGCAAAGCTGCTTCTCCACACTAAAATTCCAGGTCATGTATTCTCTCTGCAGGAAACAACAGGAGGGTTTGGGGGATTGAGGTCTGTACAAGCCGTCTGTTAAATAGTCAGTACTTATGTAGCATAAAGGAATCGTACTAAAGCCGTCTGTTAAGGTATGGTTATCATAGCTGAAAATCAGGAATACAGCACAGTTAAACTCAGTGGATTCTGGAGAACAGGCCTTATGAGGACCAGCTGAGAGAGCTGGGGTTGTTTAGCCTGGAGAAAAAGAGGCTGAGGGAAGAGAGACCTCATTGCTCTCTATAACTACCTGAAAGGAGGTTGTAGGGAGGAGGGTGCTGGGCTCTTCTCCCAAGTGACAGGGGACAGGGCAAGAGGANAGTGAAATATCCTCTCTCTGAATTAGCACTATTTTTAAAAGAATAGGCACAAGAGGTGGAGAAGGTCTTTCTGTTTGTCACGTGAGGGGTTTTTTAGCCTTTGTAAATCATTTGGGTTTGTTGGGAGCTTTTAAAATTCTGTTACTAATCAAGCAAACTTGTCTAGTCTGGAGTGAGATAAGAGAGTATGTTCTTTGAAGAGATGCAACTTCTGTAAATTGAACAACAAAGAAAAGAGATGAGAATGTAAAGTGAAGCTGGTCCTTGCTTTGGTATAGGGAAAAAACAGATTGTCTCTTAAGGTTTGTTTGAGTCCTGGTTTCCTATGAACTATTTTCTAAGATATTCATGAGAACTTTGTGAGAGTTGTGAACACTGAAAAAGATTACGACTGTTTCAGTTTGCCAAGATCTTTTAATTTACATATTTTTTTCCTACCTCCCTGGATTTTCATAATCAAAGTGAGTAGGAAACAATGTAGTTGATTTGGTTTGTAGAGGGAAGAAGGAAACAAGATTTTGAAATTTCTGAGTTCCTGTGTTTGGCAGAAATGTTTTAACACATTTTAATAAAGTAGATATTAACAGTGGAGCACATCTAGGATATTCATGTTGTTCAGCTTCACTGGGATGTGGCTTTAATGACAAGTATAAGGTTCAGTATTTCTGTATTAAAGTATGGAACAACTTGAATTATGTTATGACGTATAAGACATGTATTTCTTAATATACTTGAGTAGCTATTCATTCTTGGTATGATGGACAAGTCCAGAAAAAGGTGGTGGTAGGTTTGTGAACTATACCTGGAGTACCACGTGTGTTTCTGTGTAGGGATTTTTACTTAATCTTATTAAATGTTCTTATGAAATCTTATATTTGGTAAAGAAAATGTTTTATGCTAAGCTTAAGCTTAGACTCAGACCAACAAGTATGAATCACAGTACTTTTAGAGTCCCCTTAGGCAAACTCAGGCATTGTAGCTTCAGCCACTGTAGAAATGACGCATGCGCATCATCCTCATACTGTGTACAACTGCTCTTTGCCCTGCATCAGCCCTAGTATTCATCTGACCCTTATTCAGTTTGAAAAATCAGTGGAAAGCCAATGAAGAATCCTCTTTGCTAAGTGAGCTCTCTGAAGGGTGAGGGCTGGATGATCAGAAGGAGGGAGAATCAAGCTGTCTCTGAGGTACTCCTTTAAGACTTGATCATAAACATTCCTTTATGTAGGCTCTGTTTAAATTGATTGGACTTATTCATAGATCTGATAAATCTGATTCAGGATTTTGTGAAGGTTGTATCTTTTCCTCAACAACACTGTTCCTCAATATTCAACAGCTTTTGATGATCTCGTAGGAGTAAAAAGCAAAGCATATGTTTTCGCATGTGTCGGAAAGATCAGTTCTAGATACTTAGATTTCCTTTTCAGTAGGTGTCAGAAGTCAGACTAGTTTTGTGAAATCATCTTTTCAACAATTGATCACCTCAATTACAGTACAAACTCAGACTACGCTGACAGTGATGCTGACAGATCCAGTGATTTGCTGAGCTATTTTAAAGAGAACCAAAAAAAAAATGCTGGTAACAGATAGAAGATTAGACTTATGCAGTGAGCAGAGTTTAACTGAAAGTATTGTAATTGTTCCAGTGGTTTATTTTGGACCAGGGTAAACTGAAAATATTGTGGTCCTACATACGATTAGACTTGCACACAGTTCAGGATCCTGCACAACTCTTCCTTCTCAGGATTTTAGAAGGCACTGTCAAGTTTATCTTAAAGTACCAGTCCCTAATGTGTGCAGGTGGGAATGTAACCTGTCAGAATTCATAAGCCACTGGTGTTTATTTGATTCATAGTCATTACAATGTCAGAGTTCAGAGTGGTCAGAATAGAGGAGAGATGCTAGTCAGTATGCAGGTGTATGTAGCTCAAAACAATGAGCCTTAAATAAATGCTTCTATCACTGGAAGAATAAAATACTTTCTAGATTATTTTAAACTATGGATTTTTAGCTTTCACTGTCTGAGGTGAGTGTAAACCACCTTATTGTAGCAGTGTTAGGGAATCTGCACAGTTATTTTGAGAAGCCATTACAGATAGATTTTAGAATGCATAGAGTCATGGGACACGTAAAACAGCATGGTGCATAATTCACTAGGCATTCCCATTTTGACTGAACGCTGGAGTGTTTGGCTGTGCTACTACAGCTTTGTGCTTTTAAAAGTATTTTTATCATTTATGTTCCACAATTTGAATATATCTCTCTTCACTCCTTTTAAATTGCTTAATCATGTACTACATATGTTAATCTCCCATGCAGAGCTTGAGCGTGGTTCTGGATTGAGCTCTGACATGCTCTCGACATACATATATATTTATGACCTCCTTGCTTGTGGGTTTGGCTGTTTTTAAGTTATCTTAAAGTATTTAAGAAGTTCTCAAGTAAATGATACTATGGAAAATGGAATTTGTCACATCTAATCATTGTGTGTGTGTGTGTGTGTGTGTAATTGCTATATTCAGTGATGTAATGTTTGTTAAAGGAGTGCTTAACGATTCTTTGATATTAGAAGGGAATTATTGTTTTTAAAATAAAGGTGGAATAGCTGAAAGCAGATAATAAATCAGAATAAAGCTGCAGTATCACTTCTCTGATAAAATGCAAGATGGGACAGTAGAACATTTATGTAAATGCTTAGATCAGGCTTTCTGAATGACTCTTTTGATGAAACAACAAATAAACTTTTTCTAAGGGAGTTACACTATTTTATTTTTATTTCTGTTTCTTCCCCTTGGGGGACTGTCTGTGCTCATGTTGAGAATCACCTTTTGCCATATAGGAGCTCTGGATTTTATTTAGTTTTATGCTTTGGATATAAGATATACAGTAGAGGAAGGAAGTGGGTTAAAAGGGCAAGGAAAGTGTAGCGAAAGAGATAAATAAGCATTTAGATTTAAAAACCTGTAGGTAGATGAGTGTTGAGCTGTGAGTTTAAAAAAGTTATAAAGAACTTAAATTTTTAGGATTTAACTGTTTTGCAAATTTTAAATTGAAAGCTAATTCACTTAAATGAGGAATTATACTTTAAAGATAAAACACAACCATATTTAAATGTAATTTTTAGTTAAAATCCCTGAAAGCAATTGAGAGTGTGGGGAATTTTTGCTGACTCCTCCCTCTTGTCTATGTAGTACGTAGGGTGCTATAGCAGTGCTTCACTTAACAATAACATAGATAAGGATTTGAATATCCTAAAGACTGATACATTTTTTTGTTAAGAAAATAGTACATTCCAGAAGAAATTAACTCTGTGGTTTTTTTCCTAAGACTATCGTGGTATAACGTATTTGCTAACACTTTAAAGGTATAGTTATGTCACTGAAGTCTCAATTCATGAAATAATTCCAAATTTATTGCATGTGAAATATTCCCTAGAGGTCAGGGAGAGTACTGTTTTCTTAAAACCTTTCTGATTCACCACAAGTCTGTGACTTCAGTATCTGCTTACAAAAATTACACCAAAGTCTTGTTTTCACCTCATTTGTGAAATATTTTTACCATATACAAAGAGGAAGATAAATGTGTTAATAAAAATATTACATAATAAGCAAATAATATGTTATTTCATTGACTGGATATGACAGTTTTTAGCACAGTTAAAGTCTGTAGACTTGGGCACCTTTGTGATCTTGAAATAATGTCATGAGGGGTTTTGCAGCTACCCATCTGTAGTTGAATTTTTGGTTACAATGGGCCTTTTAAACTGACTTCAAATATTACAGTGTAGAAAGTTCTGAAAGTTAAAAGTTTTTAATGCAAAATAAACTGTTCATTTAGATAATTGATTTACCAAGCTTGACTGTTTATTTTTGTTATATATAGCTTCTGTACTTGGAATCTGTTCTGTGTACAGTACTTCAGCATCTTTCTTTTTTAAGGGGTTCAAAGGGACTTACAGTGTTTTAGCTGCAGTGTGGCTCAGAGCTTCTGATCCAGAATTGTTGTCCTCTGTATCCTTGAATTCTCTTACTATTGTGTAATTGCTAGGACTTTGATACACTGTTTCTCTTCAGGTCAGGCTTAAAGAAAAAAGTATTGTTCTGGACTTGACCTTAGTGTGTGTTCTGCTAACCTGCACAGAGTAACGATGTTTCCATTTGCAGACTTAGCCTATGTAGCAAAAGCAAAGCTGGTTTGGGAAAAATGGGCTTAGGCATAAGAGGGCTCAAGGGGTTGCAATTTAGCTATTGATTGTTACTGAGAAATGTGAGGAAATATAATATCTAAATCTATAATGCCTCGTATCTGTATTTTCAGTACTGCCTGTTGAGAGTCTTGAGTTGTGTTTTGTATTTTATACTGCTTTGACTGCTGTTTTTAGTAATCAGCGTGCTTGTATAATTTGTTTCCTTTGGCAGTTAAGCACTTAAAGGAAGAAGGATTTAATTTTACTCTCTATATAAAAAACGTCTGTTTTTGTTTTAATTCCAGTTATCTAGAAAAGTATGAAAAAGTCCATCATTTTGGGGAGGAGGATGATGAGGTACAGCCAGGCAATCCAAAGCCACAACTTCCTATTGGTGCAATTCCAACTTCCTATAACTACCAGCAGCACAGTGTATCAGGTAAATTTGTGAGGAAAAAAGTGCTATTTTTTTCCATATGTGTGTGTGTTTGTGTGTGTATATACATATATATATATATATGGTAAGGCTACAGAAAGTGTGTAGATAAAGTACAGTATTATAAAATAATTGAATCTGTACACCACTCTGATTATTAGTTTAATGCACTCAAACCCCTTGTTGCTCTGAACAAAACCAAAATATATATAAGAATCCATAAACTAGTTCTTATCCTTTACATACATTTCTAATTAGCAGTGCTAAATAGTTACTTCTCTTGAAACAATGAATGTACCTTGAAAATTGAGAAATTGTTCCTGTCACATCAATCATGGAGCCAGATACCTGAACTGAGCATATGTAGAGTTAATCTTTAAAATCCGTTGAATAAAACATGTCTAAGGAGCCAGAGTCAGCACCATGGTAATTTAGAGACCAAAGTATCAATCTTGAACAAACAAACAAACAAAATCAGAAGCTAGTGGACTGTGTGGAATGGATGTGTAATTTGTTTTGTAGCAAGTGGCTCCAAATTCTGTTACAATTCCATTCTGCTTTAATTAAAGTTCCCATTTTCAAAGCTTTTCTTTGGGTGAACATACTGTATTGCATTCTGGAGATGATGAAGGAATGAATATCTAACTAGAATAGTACACAGCTAAGTACAATGTGTTCAGCATTTGGGCCAAAGGCAAATGGAAAAAATAAATTGAATACTGCAAAAACTTGTTAAAACTCATTATACCTTATTAAAAAACTTTAAAAAATACTTATAATTCTTAACAGTATTGCATAATATGTAATCTGAATAGTAACTAGTTTAGCTGTGAAAACATTGTTTTATTTTCTTATTTTAGATTACCTTCGTCAAAGCTATGGGCTGTCTATGGACTTTAACTCACCAAATGACTATAACAAATTGGTGCTTTCACTGTTATCTGGACTCCCAAATGAAGTGGACTTTGCAATTAATGTATGTACTCTTCTTTCAAATGAAAGCAAGCATGTTATGCAGCTTGAAAAGGACCCTAAAATCATCACTTTACTGCTTGCAAATGCTGGGGTGTTTGACGACAGTAAGTATATAATAACATTTTTGCAAAAGAAAGAGTCAATACCTGTGTCTTTCATGACCCTTGATAATTCAAATGTTTTTAATTTATTGCACTATAGTATAAATATATCTAGTTTTACTTTTTACCCGTTCCACAGTTACAGTTTTCATTAGACATTGCAAATAACTTTAAGTGAGGTAATTTAAAACGGTGTTATGTAAGAGTTTGGTGAAATGTAAGAATTAGTTTTTCAATGAGAGTTAAATTGTTCAAGATGCTCAGATTTACAGCATTGGATTTTCATCTGCACGTAGTGTGTTACTGATTTCTTCTGAATTTGCAGGACCATGCTAACTTTTCATAATCCTTTTGTTGTAGCCATTGCAAATCTGAAGCTTACAAAAGGGCAATCTGAAAAGAATGACCCATCAAGATATTTGTCTTGATACTTTGCTACACATTGAACTGTAGTGAAATTAAGAATAGAAGAGTCAAGGGATAAAAATCTTAATTATTTTATACGTTAGCACACAAATTTTAAATAAGGTAGATAACAGCAAAATACTTCAGTATGAGAAATAAAATCTTCTGACTTGTTCAGTGTGACCTTGTTAACTGCTTGTTTGTCTTTCTCTCAGGGAGAGGGGGGGAAAAAAAAGTTGACCCTAAATGGCCTAAAATCACAAGAGCCTAACTCCTGTCTTGTAGTGGTGAGGAGGAAATGTTACTGGTGTTACTGAGTTTTTTTGGTTTTTTTGTTATACTGAATTTCAGAAATTATCTCTGTAAGAAATAGCTCAAATGAGCTTTTTAAGCTAAAAATATTTAAGTCTACTCCTACAGACAGTCATACCTGTTTGAGTATAAATCTCCTTTGCATGTGTAAGCGCAAACAGTGTGGTATGTTAGAGATTCCATTCTAAAATTCTTGGGAAGAATCAATGTTAAGACATTGCATACTGGTTTTTTGTCATGAGCATTTTTACATAATGATTTGTAGCTTCTCCTTCCTCCATGTAGAATTACATTACTGTTTTCTGTCTTTTCTCTTTTGTTTTTGATTCATACCCACGCCCTTCAGATACAGTTAGATCTCAGTCATTTAGTGTTTGCATCTAGCCCACTCACAAGAACTTTCACAGAAAAATGTTTGCAAAGAAGCTGAAGTGAAACGTCGTCCCGCATGTTAGTGATTCTGGGATGCTTACTCTCTAGAGTTTTGAGTTTGCTGTCACTTCCCTGTTGTTTTGATGGAACTTCTGTAGATGTAGGAATTTCTAAATAATTTAATAAAAATTTTTTTTGGTGGTTTTTTTTTTTGATGTTGCAAAGGTAGACAATGCCTTCTCAACTTCTTAACTGGGACTCTGAACGCAGGCTTGTTCCATAGCTGGTCTGTATTTGTATTTCTTATGTTGAAAAATAGTTGAGGTAAAGCCAAGAGGAATGGTGAGCATGTAATGGACTGTCTTTTTTCATTCCCTGGGGAAAAAATAATTTTTCATTATACCTGATTACATCGGCTAGATAAATCCAGGGAATGTTCTGGCAACATTAGGAGAAGTAATTGGGACAAACTGGGGAAAGAAGGTTTTGAAACATGAAGCTTCAGTTTGAANTTGAATAAAACATGTCTAAGGAGCCAGAGTCAGCACCATGGTAATTTAGAGACCAAAGTATCAATCTTGAACAAACAAACAAACAAAATCAGAAGCTAGTGGACTGTGTGGAATGGATGTGTAATTTGTTTTGTAGCAAGTGGCTCCAAATTCTGTTACAATTCCATTCTGCTTTAATTAAAGTTCCCATTTTCAAAGCTTTTCTTTGGGTGAACATACTGTATTGCATTCTGGAGATGATGAAGGAATGAATATCTAACTAGAATAGTACACAGCTAAGTACAATGTGTTCAGCATTTGGGCCAAAGGCAAATGGAAAAAATAAATTGAATACTGCAAAAACTTGTTAAAACTCATTATACCTTATTAAAAAACTTTAAAAAATACTTATAATTCTTAACAGTATTGCATAATATGTAATCTGAATAGTAACTAGTTTAGCTGTGAAAACATTGTTTTATTTTCTTATTTTAGATTACCTTCGTCAAAGCTATGGGCTGTCTATGGACTTTAACTCACCAAATGACTATAACAAATTGGTGCTTTCACTGTTATCTGGACTCCCAAATGAAGTGGACTTTGCAATTAATGTATGTACTCTTCTTTCAAATGAAAGCAAGCATGTTATGCAGCTTGAAAAGGACCCTAAAATCATCACTTTACTGCTTGCAAATGCTGGGGTGTTTGACGACAGTAAGTATATAATAACATTTTTGCAAAAGAAAGAGTCAATACCTGTGTCTTTCATGACCCTTGATAATTCAAATGTTTTTAATTTATTGCACTATAGTATAAATATATCTAGTTTTACTTTTTACCCGTTCCACAGTTACAGTTTTCATTAGACATTGCAAATAACTTTAAGTGAGGTAATTTAAAACGGTGTTATGTAAGAGTTTGGTGAAATGTAAGAATTAGTTTTTCAATGAGAGTTAAATTGTTCAAGATGCTCAGATTTACAGCATTGGATTTTCATCTGCACGTAGTGTGTTACTGATTTCTTCTGAATTTGCAGGACCATGCTAACTTTTCATAATCCTTTTGTTGTAGCCATTGCAAATCTGAAGCTTACAAAAGGGCAATCTGAAAAGAATGACCCATCAAGATATTTGTCTTGATACTTTGCTACACATTGAACTGTAGTGAAATTAAGAATAGAAGAGTCAAGGGATAAAAATCTTAATTATTTTATACGTTAGCACACAAATTTTAAATAAGGTAGATAACAGCAAAATACTTCAGTATGAGAAATAAAATCTTCTGACTTGTTCAGTGTGACCTTGTTAACTGCTTGTTTGTCTTTCTCTCAGGGAGGGGGGGGGAAAAAAAAGTTGACCCTAAATGGCCTAAAATCACAAGAGCCTAACTCCTGTCTTGTAGTGGTGAGCAGGAAATGTTACTGGTGTTATGTACTGAGTTTTTTTGGTTTTTTTGTTATACTGAATTTCAGAAATTATCTCTGTAAGAAATAGCTCAAATGAGCTTTTTAAGCTAAGAATATTTAAGTCTACTCCTACAGACAGTCATACCTGTTTGAGTATAAATCTCCTTTGCATGTGTAAGCGCAAACAGTGCGGTATGTTAGAGATTCCATTCTAAAATTCTTGGGAAGAATCAATGTTAAGACATTGCATACTGGTTTTTTGTCATGAGCATTTTTACATAATGATTTGTAGCTTCTCCTTCCTCCATGTAGAATTACATTACTGTTTTCTGTCTTTTCTCTTTTGTTTTTGATTCATACCCACGCCCTTCAGATACAGTTAGATCTCAGTCATTTAGTGTTTGCATCTAGCCCACTCACAAGAACTTTCACAGAAAAATGTTTGCAAAGAAGCTGAAGTGAAACGTCGTCCCGCATGTTAGTGATTCTGGGATGCTTACTCTCTAGAGTTTTGAGTTTGCTGTCACTTCCCTGTTGTTTTGATGGAACTTCTGTAGATGTAGGAATTTCTAAATAATTTAATAAAAATTTTTTTTGGTGGTTTTTTTTTTTTTTTATGTTGCAAAGGTAGACAATGCCTTCTCAACTGCTTAACTGGGACTCTGAACGCAGGCTTGTTCCATAGCTGGTCTGTATTTGTATTTCTTATGTTGAAAAATAGTTGAGGTAAAGCCAAGAGGAATGGTGAGCATGTAATAGACTGTCTTTTTTCATTCCCTGGGGAAAAAATAATTTTTCATTATACCTGATTACATCGGCTAGATAAATCCAGGGAATGTTCTGGCAACATTAGGAGAACTAATTGGGACAAACTGGGGAAAGAAGGTTTTGAAACATGAAGCTTCAGTTTGAAATACTTACGAACTTCTGTATTATAAATAATGAAGGTAAATCTGTCAGGCTTGGTGATTAAATCTGTAATTAGCAAATTCAGGTAGTATGCAAATACTGTCATGATAATTTCAGGTGTAAATGAATGATAGATGTTTAATTTTATTTAATGTGGGGTTTAGGCTTTTGGCTTGACTATAATCAAAGTTTTATTGTTAGTATTTATAATGTGCTGTTTCTAGGTTACAAGAAGAATGTTTCCAGCTTCCCCTCTCTCCCCCCTTTATATTATGATGTTTGAATGGCATTCATATTGCCTGTGGTAGGGCAGCCCTGGGGGTCTGGGCATGTATGGTATCCTCAGTTTGGTGTGCTGCATGAGCATCGGTTTGGATTCTGAGAGTTGAAAGCTGATGTCGTCTTGGAACTGAGATTTGTATTTTGCTCGGAACGATACAACATTGTGAACAGAGATGTTTAAGTGTAACTTAAATGTGTCATTCGTTTGTTAACAGCACTGTTACAAGACAGAGTGTTTTTTGATTGACTTTTAGATCTTTGAGTTAGATGGACTGAGGAGTCTTTGCTGCTTTTGAAGAGTGATAATTAGAAAATTTGTGGCAGTGGCTCCACCAAACACTCAAAAATGTCTGTTGAACTTTCTGGTTAAACATTGAATTTTCATTTGGATAGTGTCAAAATCTCACTGCTACTAGTACGTTTTTTAGAATGCATTAGTGGGAATTTGTTTAATTACTAAAGTTGTGTTTACAGCTTCTACTGTGCACCTGGAAAACCATTGTTGACATGAGGTTGAAGCTGAGCAGTCATCTTGACTCATGGAAAAGACCTATGGAAAAGTTTGCTGTGTGTTGCTTAAAGGGTTCACAAACTATTCCTTATGTACTACTCATTGTCAATCTAAACTGTAAAACTGAATAGCAGTTTATTAAAGGATTATAGAAATTACAGTTGGTTTATGCAATTTAGTACAGGTTGGTTTATTTTTAATGAAGAGGAAACACTGGAAGGGTCTGTAGTGTTGTTGAATCTTTATTTAGTTGCTGGATAAGTAATAATTCAAACAAAAATGTTCTTTTTTTACTCAAGTCTTTTTTTTTATGCCTGAAGCTTTAGGATCATTTTCTGCTGTATTTGGAGACGAATGGAAGGAGAAGACTGATAGAGACTTTGTTAAGGTAATTTTTAAATTATTAAAACACGTTTGAACTGCGTGTTGCTGATATCAAACCCTTAAAGGTAGAAAATTATAAGATATATTAGCATGGCTTTTGATTTAAATACAGTAGGACACTATATCACTGTTGTCATAAAATGTTTGGATATACAGGAAGACATGTCTTAAGAAAAAATAGATGTAGGCAAATTAATAGAGAAGTTCCACATGTTTTTTTTTTAAATAGCTAGTATGTGTGAGGAAAACTGGCCAGTGTATTTTGCAATAGAAAACAATGTTTGTTTGTTAGTTTGTTTAAAAAAAAACCTCCCAGGGTCAGTAAATAAGTGTTCTGGAGTATGAAAAATAAGTCTAAGGATAAGACAAATTTAAATAGATTAGCAATATTGTGAATTTGTTTCAGTTGAACTGGTTTTGCCAAGGGTTTTTTATCTTTCCACTAGAGGGCATGATCTACTGTACAAGTAATGAAATGAGGTAAAAATATAATTAAAATTTCTTTGTAGAAATACTTCCTCTTTGTTCTAGATGAGTATTTTGAGGTGAATGAGAGCATGAAATACATTATAGCAAAAAGAGGCTTGACATTTCAGCATATTTGCTGTGATATACGATTTCCTTAAATTGAATTTCAGGTGATGATTATACGTCTAAAGTAGAAGAAATCTAGATTATTTTGATAACTTATGCTTTCTGTTAAGTAAAAATGTGAGGAGATAAGCAGCAGATTTCCTTATGGAATTACAGCTGAGTTTGTGTTCAATTTCTGAATTGTCTCATATACTGGAATGTCTTCCCAATATTATAGAGAAACATTTGATAGGAGCTTTTCTCTTTGGCTTTTATTTTCATGCAATTCAATTTTGAGGCAAGTTAGGCCATAGGAGGGCTACTTATGGTTATAATATCAGTGAACAGATACCCTAACCAAAATTTCCTAGGTAAAACCAAGAACAAAAAAGGTAAGCTCTCATGTTTGTTAGTGTTGTGGAAAAAANTTGTTCTTTGATTCCAGAAACAGAAAAAGTACTGTTGGTTGAGTTTTGGCTTGGGTTTTTAAAAGCGCTTAGCATTTCTGTGTTGACTTCAGCCTAAACTGTCACAGGCTGTTGCTGATCTAGAGCAGCAACAAGTGCCGTGTCTAGATCTGTAAACATTTAAAATTACATAGAATTGTAATTTATTTTATGTTCATTAATTATATAAACTGAAGTAATGGTGATAGATAAGGGCAGATGGTTCTGATAAATGTTTTTAATGAAGTGTTAAGTAGAACCACTGTAAGTGCAATAAGGTTTACTAGCAAGGAACTTGGATGCTCTCCAAGATTTATTTTTGAACATTACAACATATATAGTACTGCTCTGTAGTGAAATACTGCAGAAAGCATGTCAGAAACTACAACAGATCTAAAAATATCTCTAATGCCAAGAATCCAGATTTTTCAGAACATCTTACTTGAAGCATTTTGACCTTGCTGCTGGAAGTCATTTATTTGTACTGCAGCTGTGGCTGTGTCAGAACAGAAATCGGGGAGAGCATTATGGGAGCTTCATGACGTAGGAGAGGAAGATTTAGTTGGCAGAATAGAGATTGTGTATCTCTTTTTAAAAATTTTCCTTTATAGTTTTAAGATTAATGGAATATTTATTGAGTGTTTGTCTCTCCTTTCACTGTCCACATTATCTTTTTAAAAATTCTTCTTTATTTGTTTGGGTTTGATTTTGCAGTCAGTTGTCTGTCTTGTTTTTATAATATTATCATTCCAGTTTGTTTTACTCTGCTACAGTATAGCAGATTAGAAAATTTGTGTGAAGATTAAAATGGCAAAAAAGTTTTTAAGTGGGGGAGGAAAAATGCAGAATTACGTATTAAAGTCTAGTGATGGCACAAACATGCAAATTTTAGATTCACAGGTGGTGTATGTAGGGTGGTGAATGGAGTTTCCTAAATATTTTAAATGTGAATTCTAAACTAGTAGGAATTGAATTGCTAAAAATTTTACTGTATTTGTAAAAGCTACCTTTAGACAGCAGTGGATTTTTCATGTGTTGGAGTTTTGGGGTTGAGACAGTGGGATGGCAGAGGAGCGTTAAAAATCTTGAAGCTGTTGTGAAAATGGTTCTCAGGGTTAAATTCAGGATTCATACAGAAATAGTAAACAAACAATATTGAAAGTGTAGTCTTTGTTAGCTGGAAACAACTTTTCAAATGCTATGAAACAAGTATAATCTATGAGATATGTTTAATATTTGACATTTCATCTATATAGCTACTCTACTTTTTTCCAAGCTCATCCTCCTGCTTATTGAAATATACCAACTCAGAACTCTGGATTTTATAGACATGTTTGGTCTCTATATTTCAATGTCTTTATGTAGATACTGGGAGTAATTTTAGAATTTATACTAAAATGTCTTGTGAATTTTTTTAATGTTTGCTTAAAAGAAACCTGATTTTAATTTTTAGTTTCTAATATTTTTTAAATAAGTTTTTAATAAGAAAAATGGCTATATATTTTTCTTCTTTTTTTTTTTTTTTCATCATTTTATTATATCTTTGCATGTTAGGAGTGATAAAGCATCACCATTAGTATTTCACCCACCCTTAAACTTCTACACGATAACTATTGGCTGTTCGGTAGTCAATCAGGTCTTGAGTTCTGTATTAATTTATCATGAAGAATTTGTCAATTGCTTCATCACTATTGCATTAATATTATATTATGCTGCTCTCTAATTTTGACTTAAAATCATTCTACTTTACATATACAGTATTATGATTTTTCTAGAACAGTCTACTAGCTTGGTAATGTCATATTCACATGCAAAGGAGCTTGCCTGTTTAGGTGTGTGCTCCAACACCACTGCTGTTCCATTTGAAGGTAAAGATGAAAAACAGAATGTTTCTTTATGCTAAATTTTGAAGAATCAGTTAATGTTTTTTATTCCCCTCGCATCCTTGCTGTATTATAAAAAGCTGTTTGGAAAACTTCTAATTTCCATTATCTTATCTGCAGCGCTACGTATTTTCTCACTTTCTACAATGCTTCTCTCTAAACTGAAACAGATACCTTTATTAGTCAGCAAATGTGTTCCATTAATCGTCAGAATTTTAATATCATTTTAATTGAACCTGCTGCTATTCCTTATAGCCATGTTAATTTTTTTCTTTCTCTCCTCTTGTTATTTCCTGGTGCTGTCGGTATGCTTAAAATCAGATAGGGTTAGCTGTTTTTCCAGGTATTTATTGCATGTTTCCATCGGCTGCCCATTATCTGATGATATGAGTAATTGCATTAAATTTCTTCATGCACCATTCATTGCCTCTTACTTCAATTTAAGCATCTGAATTTCTGTTCTTGGACGTCTTGAGGCTTCTTCTAGCACTAGAGTCCAAAAATCCACATTTTGTGCTTTGTTTCCCAAAATGCTTTACTTTTATAGTTTCATTTTTCATTTTCTGAAGTTCTTATTTTGTCATCCAACTCTTTCTTCTTTGTATAAGTTTAATAATGATTTTCTTTACTGCGCATTCATTCTTTGAATCTTTCTCAGGTATTATGTAAAGAGAGATCCTTGTGCATTTAAAAGCCTGAAATACTTTTCAGATGTTGTCTTTCTTGTCTCACACAGGGATCTGTCGAGATGACTTGACTCCAATTGCTTGTATTTTTCTTGGACAATAAGTAGTCATGGTCATTGCAGCATTACATTGTTTGTGGACTCAACGTTCATTGTTTTTAGGGACAGTAATTTGGTTTATCAAATTTCCATTAAATTTTGTATAAACCTCTGCATTTTTTTTTCCAGAACTTGACTACCAACACTAATCAGATTGTGCATATGAATCAGGTTCTTTACCTATATCCATTATCTCTGAGCACCTGAGTGTCACATAGTCAAGCATTGTTTGTTTGCATCCAAATTTTAGTTTTTTATTCCTATTACTAGTGTGTTATCATGGTAAAAAAAAAATATGTTAATAACTTTATAAAAAGCTTTGCTATGTAGATCTTTCTTACTCATTTCTGTTGATAGGTAGTATCCTATTGCAGCTATCCATAGTTTCTGTTATAACGAAACCAAAACCCTTATAATGGTTGGTTGGTTGGTTGGTTGGTTGGTTGGTTGGTTGGTTGGTTGGTTTTTTACTGTTGACTCTGCATTATTATTTATGTGGGAGTCAGGTGAAATCTGTTTCTCATAGCATATCTCGGAAAAAAAGCATTTTTAAAAAAATGTTTTAAAAACTTGATAATTTGATTGAGACTTTGATTGTCTTGAGCCAGGCTGACTTGGCTTTTTAAATTCCTTACATGACTGTATACCCAGTGTACAGAAGTAGTTTTGTCATTCCCTGAATGGAATAGTAACTTTTCTGGAGCAGAGTTAACTCTCCTTTGTAATGGTGTACACTAGAAGATCGCTTGATGGTATCAAGTGGAAAGTTGCTTTGCCTTCTATATAATTAGAGACAGTTAAGTCCTTCCTTGGCTAGGTGCTTACCTCAACTATCAGGTATTTGATAGCTCAGAAGATTCATAAGTGCACATCAGGCTTCCATCTGTACATTGATTGTTGCAGTATGTTTGTCAGCAGCTTAAGTCCTCGGGAAATCCTGACCTCTCCTGTAGTTAACAGCCCATCTCTAAAATAGATGTGTTAAATGCCACATGTGATAGTTTGTACCTTGTTGAATGGAGGATGTAGGACAGTATTTCTGAGGATTTTGGTGATATTATCTCTTGGATTATATTTGAGTTCTTTGGTGATATCACTGGAGCTTTTGCAAAACATTTGAAATCTTGTAATCTGCAGTGTTCACGGGAAGCTTGGTTTGGTACTGCAGTAAAACTCTCAAGGTTCCTGAAACACCCATGACACATGCTGGCTTTGGGAATGCAGACTTAGAGTTTTTAGCAAGCAAAAGACTCTGGGACACTTCCACAGGTAGAGCAATGTTCTTGGTTATCACCTGCAGGGATTCTGTATGTAGAAATAAACACTCAGGAGAGAAGAAATATATATCTTCAATTGGTCTTTTTGCAGTTGTATGATCTGCATATTCACGTCTTACCTTTCAGATTCTCTTCCTTCAAGCTTTAAGAGCATTTCCAGATCTCTAAGACTCAGAGGAACTGAGGCTGTGAGGGACACTCATTATTCTGGTGTGCTTCATGTAGGTAATAGGGCTTGTACATATGCTGCAGGTAGTCCTGAGGCAAAAATTCTCTAGTTGGAGTGGTTAGCTTCTTATGCTCAGAGCATGACTGTATAGTGAGGCAATTTGAAGAGTAACAGTTATGTGAAAGTAAATTTTATTCAGTGCCATGGCGTATCTCTTATTTTAACCTACAGAAAGGAGCCATGCTCTGTTCTTTTCTGAAAAAGATAAATCTCATCTGAGCTGACAACTCTTCTTTAGTAAGAGGAGACTTTCTCAGTTATTCAAGCAACTAATGTAGATCCAGTCTGCGAATCTTAGGTGAGATGTACAGATTTTCAGCAATATATTCCTACCCTCATCTTTGGCCACAAGGCTTCAAAGCTTTATCTTCAGCAGTGTGTAGTGTCTTCATCTGTGAAAAACTTTTTAAATACTCATTGTCCGCCCCTTTGAGAACGTGCCCAGGATGGTTTGCCTTCCAGAAAGAAAACATTTGAAAACCTTTAGCACTATAAGTTGTAAAGGTTCGATTTTTTCTGTTTGGACTGTAATTAAGAGGTGAAAACATGATGATGCTGTTTTAACATTTGACATCAGTTTTAACATAGTATTGTGATTGACTTCAGCCTCTTTAGAAGAGATTCAGGTTGAAGGTGAAGACTTTAAGTCACTTCTTAAAAACTACTTAACTGATTAAACATCTTTAAAAACTTCTGAGATTTTTAAGTAGCAGTGAAATTGAAAGGCTTAGTGTCTTCATTGCTTTTCCAGAAGGAAACATCCTGAAGGAAAGTGTGGACTGACTAATCAATTTCCAGACATTGTACTTCTGTGTGCTGATTTGAAATAATGACCGAAGCCTCTTCCTTAGATAGATTCCTTCTCCAGTTGTAAGAGTAGCTTGAAATGAAGTGCATTCTGCAAATTTTACCTCCATGCCTTGATCTTCTGTGGCTTTTGATGATAGTCTCAGTACTAATTAGGAGAGTCTGTTTGTCTCAAAGAGTAGGAAGTTAGACTTTCATCTGGCTGTTCTTGTCTTTGCTAAAATGAGGTAATAATCTTCCCTGTGCAAGTAATCCTTTTCACTAAACAGCATTTGGATGTCATTTATCAGCATTGCAGTAGAAAATAAAATTATTTTTCTTCCAATTCAGAAAATCTGTAGTATTCTATTTTTCAAGAAAATAATAGTGTCAAGCTTGGTATGAATGCTGTAATTTAGTAATTACATTTGCATAGTAAAATTCCTCCTGCTGTTCAGCTGGTTGTACTTCCCATCCATCCCTTTTTATCTAGATTTATTTGTGTTTTTTTCTGTCATCGTAGCCAAAAGAGGAGCTGTATTTCATTAGTGAGCTAAGGAAATGTATAAATTTTTATTAGTCAAAAGGATGTTTATATTTGTATTATAATATACACATTAGAATGTATATATAATTATTTTTGTACTGATATACATAACAATGTACATTTTTATTAGCTCGCAAAACTTAATCCCTTGATTAATTCTTGAATTTCATCAGGACTAGCAACATAACAACTATTTACATATCATGCTGTATATTTGTAAAGTAATTTGAATTCCATTCTGCTGAAACATTCTGTTTTGCTTATAAAGATTTTTGGTGATGGTGTTTGTTGCTTCTCTCTTTTCACTGACTTATGGTGATGTGGAAAACATAGAAGCAGCTTAAAAAATCAGACAGAAATCTGGTTGGTTTACTTCTAGGAGGAGCTAAAATCTTCTGAAACTGAGAGGAGTCACTATCCTTTGCTTTAGGAATTGTCTGTAGGAGATGAAGGGAAATTAACTGTTCTTTTTTTCCCCACTTAATACCTGGTGTAATTCTAATTGTGGAAAACTGTCCTTGTAGTTTCAGTATGTGCTTCAATAAAGTATTTCTGTAGTAGTGTTGGTTGATTGTGAAGGTGTACTTCTGGTTCTTGAAAGAAAGAACATCTTGCCTGTCATTCCACGAGCAAAAAGTAGTGTTACTATTAGACGAATCAAGGAACTAGGAAATTTTCAAAGAGCAGTCCTTTTAATATTTGCCCCTCTATTCCTCTCTCTTGTGAGCCCCCATCTGGAGTATTGTGTCCAGTTCTGGAATCCTCAACATAAGAAAGATACGGAGCTGTTGGAACAGGTCTAGAGGAAGGCTACAAAGATTATCTGAGGGCTGGAGAACCTCCCATACAAGGACAGGCTGAGAGAGTTGGGCTTGTTCGGCTTGGAGGAGTAGGAGGCTCTGAGGAGACCTTATGGTGACCTTCCAGTACCTGAAAGGGAGTACAGGAAAGCAGGCAAGGGATTGTTCACGAAGGTTTGTAGTGATAGGGTGAGGGTCAATGGCTATGAACTGGAGAGGGGCAGATTTAGGCTACACATAAGGAAGAATTTATTCACCATGAGAGTGGTGATGTGCTGGCACAGGTTGCCCAGGGAAGCTGTGGCTGCCCCATCCCTGGAGGTGTTCAAGGCCAGGTTGGATGGGGCCTTGGGCAACCTGGTCTAGTGGGAGGTGTCCCTGCCCATCACAGGTGGTTAGAGCTAGATGATCTTTAAGGTTCCATCCAACCCAAACTATTCTATGATTTTTCAGTATTTTAAAGTAATAGAAATAAAAATAATATTTAGAGAAATGTCATCCCTTAGAGATTAAGCGTATTTTTAATTCTTTCTTCAGTTTTGGAAGGATATTGTTGAGGATATTGAAGTTCGTGATCTAATTTCTGACAGAAGCAAATCACAAGGTAAGACATTTTTACTAATCTTAATACATACATGTTGGTAAATATAGCAAAGGAAGGACTAAAATTTATTTATTTACTTTGTAGATATTCCATCAGAAGAATGGATTTGGGAATCCTTATTTCATCCACCTCGCAAATTGGGCATTAATGATATTGAAGGGCAGCGGGTACTTCAGATCGCAGTGATTTTACGTAATCTTTCTTTTGAAGAGGGAAATGTTAAACTTTTGGCAGCTAATCGTACTTGTCTTCGGTTCCTGCTACTCTCTGCTCATAGTCATTTTATTTCTCTACGGCAGTTGGGGCTTGACACGCTGGGAAATATTGCAGCAGAGGTAATGTGCTTCAAAACAGAACAATTAATATATAATTTGAGAAAAGTATTACTTTAATGTTAATTAAATGATTTTTTTTTCCTTGATCATTGGATGAAGCAAGGAATAAATTATTCTCTGAATTTGTAAATAGCAATTTGAAAACAGGGATTCAGGGCAAACCAAAAAAATGGACTGCATGTGTCACTTTGCTTTCATAGAATCACATGGAAAAGACTGACTGTTTAGGGAGATTTAAGATAGTGTGTAATTTCAGTGTAGTTTTCCAGTGAAAAGAAAGGAATTTAGTAAAATTCTGAAGACTATACACAAGCTTCTTCACTTTAATTACAACCTTTAATCATAATTTTAAAGTAGTACATTTGAGGAAGGGAGTGGCAGGGGGGCCTTGTGCTGTGTGTAAGCTGGTCATATGCCACTTGGTATACGACCTGAGTCACCTGAGGCATCCTTTTCTTTTCAAGGAGGTTTGAATGTAATAAAAGACACTAATTCATTGTGTCATATCACTGTGCAGATAAATTGCACAGATTTTACAGGTAGATATGTTCAGATGTTCTTCATATTTTAAATTGTAACAGATAAATTTAACATAAATAGGTAAGTATCAGAGGATGCGACTTGAAGTATTGGTCCACTCCTGAATGATGAAAAATAGATGGTGTTTTCATTTCCCATGCAACCAGGCTCTATTGAATAAGAAAGAGTATTTCTTATTATAATATCCAAGAGTTCTGATTGAGAATCAGAAGTAGAGAAAAACAGGATAAATGTTTGTTTGGGAAGTAATTGTTGTTTCTTAGGTCCTATTCTTTGTTGGATATTAAAATATACTTGTGTATGCTGTTGATAGCCTAGGAATAAAGTTATTTGTTTTCCCTATACTGAGCACTGGAAAGAGTAGATTAGAGTGGTGCTTCAGAGCAGAAAAGGAGGAGGGGGCTCAAAATGCTTGCTGCAATAAAAAAATCAGTATTGTGTTTTTGTGGATATGAATTCTGTTTATATGTACTGCATTTAAACATCCTGAATCTTATATTTTGAAATGCAGATTTAAAGATTTGAGCCATTAGCACTACAAGGATAGCATTACTCATACATTTTTTTATTTCTTACCAGCTTCTTTTGGATCCTGTTGATTTCAAAACTACTCATCTAATGTTCCACACTGTTACAAAATGCCTCATGTCAAGGGATAGATTTTTAAAAATGAGAGGTAAGATCTCTAGCTATTCTTCTTGTTTTATTAGAATTGTACTTATTGCTGTTTAAAACTATTTTGTATTCATTCTTCAGGCATGGAAATCTTGGCAAATCTTTGCAAGGCTGAAGATAATGGTGTCTTAATTTGTGAATATGTGGATCAAGAATCCTATAAGGAGATCATATGTCATCTCACACTACCAGATGTGCTGCTTGTAATCTCAGCACTTGAGGTGCTATACATGCTCACAGAAATGGGAGAAGTGGCCTGCTCAAAGATTGCTAAAGTAGAGAAGAGTATAGGTAAGGGAGAAGCAAAATCTATTCCTCTCACTTATATGGGAAAAAAGACTTGAGAATATGTCATGTTCAGTTGTTGAAAATGTGGCTTGATTATGTGTGTGTGTAGCTTAGGGATGGGTATTAGAACAGAAAGTTTTACTAGGATGTACTCTCTCTGTCTTCAAGAAACTGGTAATGCAAATAACTAGGGAAGCTGTAACTTTTGAAGCTTTTTTTTTTCTTGGTGGGATTTTTTTTTTAATGCCATGAAAGAAGTGTGTAAAAAATCTACAGAAGCATGCAGAATCTCATTGTATTTAAACGTGGCAATTTTAAAGCAAACCAGTATGTCCCAGGAGCATTCATTTGTCTTGTCCTAATGTCATTGTCGGTTTTACATTTAATACTTTAGATACATTAGTATGTCTGGTTTCTATGGACATCCAGATGTTTGGACCTGATGCACTTACTGCTGTAAAACTCATTGAACATCAGTGTATTCAGCAAGGAGTTCCAGAGGTCAGA
The DNA here is from genome assembly GCA_013389865.1 of Piaya cayana. Taxonomy (NCBI): domain Eukaryota; kingdom Metazoa; phylum Chordata; class Aves; order Cuculiformes; family Coccyzidae; genus Piaya; species Piaya cayana. Next base: position 133,546 of record WAAB01013920.1, read on the forward strand.
CCGCCAGTAATGGATCATAGTTCTTCACAGGCCCATGCAACAGGTGTTCCAGGTCAGTATTACTGCTACAGACCGTACTCTTTTACGAAATACTCTATATGGCATGTTTTGTTTTTGCCTTCTGTAGGCTTCTGATGAATTTATGTAAGTAAGTATAGCATTATGCATAATGTGCAAAACTTTTGTGAAACAACTGTAAAAGAATTGGTATTTTTTGGTTGCTAATCTGAAAAATTACTGAAAAGTACATTCCTTCTTTTAACCTGTTCAGTGGAAATATAAAGCATGCATTCCAGATAGTTCCCATGATTTGCAGAGAATTAGAGGTCCTTTTTATATTGTTTTACAGAGAATATTATTGGGCAGTAACTTAGAGTATGTGATAGAACTGCAGAGTTGACAGACACACAGAATCACACCTCTGTTGAAGCTGCTAAACAGCTTGTTGTGATGTGAACGAAACTTTAAGTATTGTTTAAAGTTTGAAGTGTTTTTTTTAATTAATCATAATTACATTTAATTTACAATCTCTGCAGTCTTATTTTGGGATTAAATACTGGCACTTCAGGAGTTGTTGGCACACCTAACTATTACTGGTCAAGGGGAATAGCTCATACTGTCTTTACTAATAAAAGTGCATATCACTATATCGCAGGTGCACACAAGAGGCAACATAGCAGCTTGTCTGGGGAAAAAAATAGAGAAAGAACTACTACAACAGACACTGGTTTATTTGTCCAAATGCACTGTTTCTGGAATGGGTGTAGATATCCCAGTGAAAGCGACTGGGAAAGAATGCAATTAAGCGAATGAGTGAGATGTGACTACAAGGAACCAAAATGACATCAGAACAAAATCCTTTAGGTTATATTTGCTTCATCCTAGGAGCTGGAAAAATAATCACTGTATATTTGTGCCTGTTCTGGTGGTGTATTGTGCCACTCTTAAATCATACTCAGTACTCTAAAGTACTGAGATAATGACTATGAATCTGGAGACTTTTACAAAATGATAGCACTTCAGCAGTGGTTCGGCCTTGGCACACCCTGCTTCACTTCAGTAAATTGTGGTGTGAATCTGTAGTCTGCTCAGCGCACCTTTGTGACTTGCCTTAGCTGCACATGTCCTTGCTTACAAATGCCAGATAAACTGTACCAGTGGAAGTTATGAAGTTGAAGTGCATCATTCAGGAGAACAAAAATGGTTTCAGCAAGGATTTTTTTTTTTTCCCCTCATTGTCCACAGCCTCCAGGACAGCACCACATGTTGCTCCACCACCGGGAATAGTAGAAATAGACAGTGAGAAATTTGCCTGTCAGTGGTAAGTGTATATTTCTGTTCAAATACTTTAATGAAGAGGAAAAACAAAGAAAACCGCCTGTAGCTGTGTGTAACGGAATTTTCTAGCTGGCTTCTGTTTACTGTTAAGACTCATTTTTCTGGGGAGTACAAAGCAAACCCATTCTGTCATTGCTCTGAAAAAGTATGAAAGGAAAAATTCAACCAGAATATTCACTCTTTGACAGTTGATATTTGAAATTTCTTTTTTTCTCTTTTATGATAGAATTTAATTTTATTTTTACTCTGATCTTGATTTGATTCATTTTTTAAATTGTCAAGCAGCACTGCCTGTTCCATGAGTGTTTTTGTCTGATAGTGTGTTGCTATGTTACTGCACCAATATAAAAGTAATTCTCAAATTATGGATCTATGCCCTACAAAACTCTGATGTGATAATTGTGAACATCAATCAAGTTAAGGAATATCAAAACCGTTTCCATCCAAATTCTCTTGCCTTCAGCTAATATTGTTGTTAGATTTTTACAGACCAACTATTCTGCCTGTGGTTCTCATTTTCAGAAAGATCACCCTTAGTCTGCTATTTGACTTAGGTAATGTACCAATTTAGAATGTGAGTAATAATTGGTTCCTGATGAACCGTTCCACCTCTACTGCTTCACAAGTCAGATGTTCATCAGTTGGCTTACCGATCAGACAAGGGCCTTCAAGATAAAGTGGGTAGAACTTGTCAAAGCTTAGTGTTCTAGGTCATTCTTTAGTTTTACTTACTTACAAAGCTTTGCTGGAAGTGTATAGGGGGAAATATTGCAGATTCTCGTTAGTCAGCTGGTGCTACTCTCATGCTTCTGTTTGCACAGTGCAAAATATAATTAATGTGTGCCGCTAACAGACAGAACTTTTAACGTTTAGGCATTTAAATGGGGAATCCAGAACTGGTATTGTCACAGCTCACTCTAGTAATCTGTAAGTTGACCTCTAGCCAAACCTAGTTTTCTAGGTTGCCTTTTTAATTAATGGAGTGGGAGATTCCTCCAGTTGTAAAATGAATTGCCTTCACCAGCCTAATTTCTGATGAGATTATGAATTACTTCCTGGTGCCACCTTCTCTCTGCTATAGAGAGCACTAAACTGCTAGCTTTCAGTAATAAAGTTGAAGGCAAAGTAGATTTTGCACTTTACATAAAATGTAAAATAGGTCTGACTGTTAAAGTAAGTATGGATATGTACCCTGCTGCAACTGTGTGTTACTATCAAGAGACAGAAAATACCGAAGCAGATCGTAGAGCATTGTATCAGGAAGATTTGGAATGTCTGATTTGTTTTTGATTCTGTGTGCTTTTGCAACTATCATTTTGAATACTATTATTTTGTACTTGATTTTCTCCAGTTAGTCTTAGGTAGATATGGGCTAGTGAAAAACAAAAATTAACTTCTGGTCCTGAAAATTATTCTTAAATATTAACTGTGTTGGCAAAAAAACCTAAACAAACCCAAAAGTGGTAAATTGAGGGTAGAGGACTAGCCTCTTCCAAGTGTTTTCAGCGCTGCTAGTGTAGGATGTCTTATATTCACTTAGATTTTACAGGAATCTTTTAGTCATTGCTTCCTGTTGAAAGAAAATGAGTAAATAACAGCAGTAAAATTTAGAAGAGTTACTATCTGTTGGAAGCAGCGGGAAGACAAGGTATTTAAACTGACCTTCCTGGGTATATTATTAGCCAGCTTAGCCTGAGCAGGAGTCCTTGTAAGGTGAGGGCACGTGACAGTGAAGTGCTAATCGCAGATCCTATTTCACCATTGTAAATGCTGAATATCTTTAGTGTGCTGGTACCAGTGATAGTGTGTCAACCTAATATGGCTTACCCAGCTGGACAGACATTTGTGTGATACACCACATTTAATTAATAGCCAGTCTTGCTGTTGTATACTGTGATCTCAATTTTTGTAAAAATAAAACTCAACTGCAGGAGAAATGGCATTAGGCTCACTCTTTACTGGTTATGACAGAATACAATTTAAAGAATGTAATAATTTGCCTTTTCTCTTTTGAAGCAGCATCTAGTTCTGTTGGGAGTATGAGATACTACAAAGAAGAGTGCAGTATAGTTTTCCAGAGTATTAGCTCATACTGTAAATGCTGACAATTTAAAAAATATTTTTATTCTATCTGAGCCTGTGTTCTGGTACTGGTATTTGAGCATTGTGTGAGATGTTACTTATCCCCATTTTCTGCTAGGATTGAGCCATTCCCTTTTCTCTGGGTTGGAATAATTGATCTGAAATAAAATTAAACCAATAAAAAGATTTCTTCTCTCACATCTTCCTGGTTAGAGGTTAGATGGACTGCGTGCTTGTGGAGAGTCTATAAGAGATACAAATACTTTCTCTCGCTGGAAATTGAATGTTAGGCAGAACAGGTCGTTCAAGGATTTTATTGATGTCTGTGTAATGTGGGACTCTAGGAATGACAGTGTTGTGCTTGTGCGTGTAGACTCTCTGAATCCCAGTCCTCTCTCTCCTGCCTTCCCTCCTCCATTCGAATGACAGGGTTGAGATGATTTTACTTGTATTTTAAAGTAAGACTGCCTTAAATCAGTTAACAAAATCTTGGGTTTGATACAAAGGTTAACTTTAGAAAGTAATTTCTGATGAAGAATTATCTGGCATTCAGTTCCTCTTTTACTAAAGTAGAATCATTAAGAAGTAAGTAATAAAGCTGTGGGGAAGAGAGTGCCAAATAATGCATTCTGTTGTGGTTTTGTTTCTGAATATACAGTAAAAATGCTTATGTAGATACTATTTTGATACTGCATATGTAAATAAGATGCTGTATGTAAAACTGAGTGCATGTGTTGGATTCACCATATAGGACCCTTAAGCAGTGAGGAGAAAGTACAGAACAAACATTTGACAAGACAGTATACTGAAATGCTATTTTCCACATTGTTATTGGGTCTCAAAAATCTCTGTGATGCAGACAGAAGTGTTTTAAGAACCCTTTAAAAAGTGCTGCCTCTGTATTTTGCTTCATAGTTGTTTGTTTGGGGTTTTTTTATCCTCAGGTTGAATGCACATTTTGAGGTGAATCTTGATTGCTCCGTCTCTCGAGCAGAAATGTACTCTGAATACCTCTCTACCTGTAGTAAATTAGCTCGAGGTGGAATCCTAACATCAACTGGATTTTATAAATGTCTGCGGTAAGACAAAAATTCATGTAACAATAAAGAAGCAATTATATGTGCTCAATACTAACCTGTAGCTTTAGATTTCTTTCAAGTTGAGTTTCAAAGACAACCAGTTTTGAAACTATAATAAAAACAAATGTTTAGAGTTTGTTTAACTTTATTTCCTTCTATTTCAGGATCTTTGATAGGGGTTTTTCTCTGCTTGTAGTATTTTAATCTTTCTGAAAGTAATTTTTCGAGGTATTGTAGTTTTTACTTACCTTGTATGAGATCTGGTGGATCTGCTAGTTCTTAATGATGATTACTTTGATGCTGTTGGAGAATCCTACTGTATTACAAAGATGCAGGTGTTAGTGCAGTTAATCTGCACACAAGAGCAGTTAATTAAAACAAAAACATTGTAAGGGAGTTGCATTATTATGTTTATTAACATAGATTTATGTTGTGCTTGGCAGGACTGTCTTTCCGAATCATACGGTGAAGAGAGTAGAAGATCCAAGTAACAATGGTCAAGCACATATACATGTGGTAGGAGTGAAAAGGAGAGCTATACCACTTCCCATTCAGATGTACTATCAGCAGCAACCAACTCCGTCTACCCCAGTTATCCGGGTTGATTCAATTCCTGACGTGTCTTCGTCTCCTTCGCCAGCAGGTTTTTATCAATAATTTTATATCAAGTTACATAATTACATAATTACATATCAAGTATTTTGCATTGATTCTGAAAGGACAGTAAAAAACAAAAGTTTTTGAAAATAGCTTGGAAGTGTTAGAAGTCATGGCCATGTGTTTTGATTGATTTTATTCAATAATGGTAGGAATAGTCATATTGCAGTATGTACTTGCATGCCATTCTGGGATTTGACATGTAACCTACAAACTTGCCAGTCAGCAGACAAGCCGTTGTTGCTGCGTCATTAATTCCGATGCAGCATAGCTGAGGAGGGAAACTGCTTCAAATGGAAATACAAAATCAAGCCTTGGATTTAAAAAAAAATGTGTTATGTTGATGTGTCTTGAAATAATTTTTGCTTCCAAACTTCTACTGTGTTTATTTCAACAGGAATCCCACATGTGCTACCGGGCGTAGGAAATCACTATCAGAGGACCCCTATTAACCAGTCTTCAACTTTGACAGCAACACAGATGTCTTTTCCAATTCAAGGTGTTCATACTGTGGCACAGACTATTTCTAGAATTCCACAAAATCCTTCTGTTCATACACAGCAGCAACCGAATGCTCCAGTGACTGTTATACAGAATAAAGGTCCAATATCCTGTGAAGTAGTGAAGGCCACAGTAATACAGAGCTCTGTTCCCCAGTCTGCAGTTCCTGTTACTATCGCTGTAGGAGGAACACCACAGGCTTCTAATCAAAATCACAGCACTACAGGACAACAGCCGTCTGTTACTGTTGTAGGTTCTCAGACGCTGCTTCACCACCAACCTGTAATTCAACAACAGTCTCCACTGCATGCAGTGGTACCAGGACAGATACCTTCAGGCACTCCTGTTACGGTAATTCAGCAAGCTGTACCTCAGGGTCATATATTTGGCAGAGTACAAAACATACCAACATGCAGTTCAGCAGTTTCACAGGGTCAGCAGCTAATCAGCACACCATCACAGCCTGGGCACACACCATCTCAGCAGCCCTCTGCTGGTAACCAGCAACAAGATACAGTCATCATAGCTCCACAGCAGTACGTCACAACCTCTGCGTCTAACATTGTTTCTGCCACCACAGTTCAAAATTTCCAAGTAGCAGCAGGGCAGATGGTCACAATCGCAGGTGTCCAGAATCCACCAACATCTAGGGTAGGGTTTCAGAATATTGCACCAAAACCTCTGCCATCTCAGCAAGTTCCACCTGCTGTGGGACAGCAGCCGATGCAGCCACAGCAGCAGCCTCCACCACCATCCCAGCAAAGTGTAGTGTTTGTAAGTCAGCCAGCTCAGCAAGGTCAAACATACGCACCAGCCATTCATCAAATAGTGCTTGCTAACCCAGCTTCTATTCCCGCTGGTCAAACTGTCCAGTTGACTGGTCAGCCAGGCATTACTCCATCTTCTTCACCATCCCCAGGTCCAGTTACAAATAATCAAATCCCTACAGTTATGTCACCTTCATCTACCACTCCTCAGTCACAAGGGCCCCCTCCTACTGTCAGCCAGATGCTTTCTGTAAAGAGACAGCAGCAGCAGCAACATTCACCAGCAGCATCGCAGCAGCAGGTACAGGTACAACAAATGCAAGTTCAGTCACAACAAGCTAATACAGGAGTTGGCCAGCCTAACTCTGGTGAGTCTAGTCTGATAAAACAACTGCTTCTTCCAAAAAGAGGCCCCTCAACTCCAGGGGGGAAGCTTATACTCCCAGCTCCACAGATTCCTCCGCCTAACAATGCAAGAGCTCCTAGCCCTCAGGTGGTTTATCAGATGGCCAATAACCAGGCACCAGGTTTTGGAGTTCAAGGACAGTCTCCAACTCAGCAGCTGCTAGTTGGACAGCAAAATGTTCAGCTGGTCCCTAGTGCAATGCAGCCCCAAGGGGCAGTACAAACCGTACCCCTTTCAAATTTACAGATATTGCCAGGCCAGTTGATCTCCAACAGCCCAGCAACTATTTTCCAAGGGACTACTGGCAACCAGGTTACAATAACAGTTGTGCCAAATACGAGTTTTGCTACTGCAACTGTGAGTCAGGGAAATGCAACTCAGATCATTGCTCCAGCAGGAATTGCAGTGAGTGGAGCACAGACAGGAGTTGGGCTACAGATGCAAACTCTTCCAGCTACTCAAGCACCTTCAGCTGGACAATCACCGTGTACTGCTGCTCCCCCGTTCAAAGGTGATAAAATAATTTGCCAAAAGGAGGAAGAAGCAAAGGAAGCAACAGGTTTACACATTCATGAACGTAAAATTGAAGTTATGGAGAATCCTTCCTGCCGAAGAGAAGCTGCAAACACCAGCAATGGGGATGCAAAAGAAAATGAAATGCAGGTGGGAAGTCTTTTAAATGGGAGAAAGTATAGTGACTCCAGTCTACCTCCTTCTAACTCAGGGAAAACGCAGAATGAGGCCAATCAGTGCTCACAAGTCAGTAATGGGCCATCATTAGAAATGGGTGAGAATGGAGCTCCTGGAAAGCAGAACTTTGAACAAGTGGACACACAGGAAATTAGAAGTGATTTGAAGAAGCCCCTAGTTAATGGAATCTGTGATTTTGATAAAGGAGATGATTCTCATTTGAGCAAAAACATTCCAAATCACAAAACTTCCAATCATGTAGGAAATGGTGAGATATCTTCAGTGGAACAACAAGGGAATTTGGATGCCACGCAGCAAGATACTGCCAAAGGTGATCAAGGGGAAAGAGTTTCTAATGGGCCTGTATTAACTTTGAGTAGTTCACCTGTTGTAAGCGGTACACAGGAGGCTGCAAAACTGTTAACCCAGCAACTTAGTGGTACCAACACTGATTTACCTAATGGACCTCTAGCTTCAAGTTTGAATTCAGATGTGCCTCAGCAACGCCCAAGTGTAGTTGTCTCACCACAATCTACAGCCTCTGTTATACAGGGGCATCAAATCCTAGCAGTTCCACACTCAGGACCTAGAGTGTCCCAGTCTACCCTGTCATCCGAAGTTCGGTCTACTAATGGCACAGCAGAATGCAAAACTGTAAAGAGGCCAGCAGAGGATAATGACAGGGAAACTGTTCCAGGAATTCCAAATAAAGTAGGAGTTAGAATTGTTACAATCAGTGACCCTAACAATGCTGGTTGCAGTGCAACTATGGTTGCTGTGCCAGCTGGAGCGGATCCAAGCACTGTAGCGAAAGTAGCAATAGAAAGTGCTGTTCAACAAAAGCAGCAGCATCCAACCACCTATATACAAAGCATGGTCACACAGGTATGTTGCAGAGTTCTTTTTATGTTTATTCTGTGATTCTGACTAATGCTGTGAAATAATGCGGGTGGAAATGTGAACTCAGTTGTTACATCTTGCATGGTATTTAAAATATTCGGAAAATTATGGTTCATCTTTTTTCATGGACTGAAGTTCAAATAGTTTGCATACTACTTCAATGTCAGTGACAATACTGGAATTGAAAATCGTTTGTAGCTTGATAATACACACTAAGAAAAGAACTTCTGCTTACTGATTTCTTCCCTAAAGGGTTAACCATTCTCAAAACAACAATGATTTGCTGTACGATCTTGTAAAAATGTCAGTATTGTTCTGCATTTTTTTTCTTGGTTATTATTGCTTACTGAGGGGCGGATATGTTTTTTTGCAAGTTGATCACTGCGGCTGCGTCTGGCTTGCTGAAATAATTTGAAGTTCTTGCATTAAAAGGTGGCCTTCGAAGAGTTGCTTCAGGGTCTCAGTACAGTCAGTAGAGAGTATTGTTTTGTAGGTTTGTTGCTCATGTTTGTTTATTACAAAATATTTGTAATGGTTATTTTGTCAATAAGATAAACGGGGTGGGGGGTGGGTTCTGTCTGGCCAACTTTGGAGAGGGCATTTTTCTTCCTTGATGAAAATTTTTTTAGCCATTCAAAAGTGGTTACTTCCTAAGACTTTACTAGGAATAAGGTATGGCCATCATTTGTATGAGTATTAATAAATGCAGATAATTATTTTTGAGATCATTTCAGTCCCTATAATTTATTTTAGTTTTGTAGATGGACAGAAAATCCCTCTCCAGGAAATGTTCCTAATGTGAATAGGAGCAAAATAAAATTAGACTAGTAGGTGCGGCAGTCACAGAGACAGACCAGAGAGAGGAAGTGAAACCTTGAGAATATGTTAGTGCATTTTGACCTTAAAGCAAAGCAGGTGATTTATTTCTTACCTTCCTCTTTTGATTCTTAGTTTGGGGTTTTATTTTTGATGAAGTAGCAGGTATAGACCGTACAGATTTAAACAGAGCTAGAACTCTGAATTTGACAAACGATGGAGTGCTACTTCTTTTTCTGTGGCAAGTTTGGTGTCGCAAGATTTTTTTACTTCCTTCCTCTAGTTGTCAGAAGTCAGGACTAACAGTTAACAAGTTTTCTTGCTTTTAGTTCTTCACTTTTTTTCCTCCCAACTGCCATACTGCAGAGTTGTGTTCTTAAAAAGTCTTTGAAATCGCTCATAAATTTTTGCTTAGGTTTTATCAGAGATTGATCTATGTGTTTCTGATACATTACTTATCTTTGTCTTACTAGAAATGAGTTGCAGCATAGTGACAGCAGTATGTTTTCTGTGGTGTGGATATATTACCTATCCATTGCTTTTTATAGTGAGTGTCTTTAGCTGTTACACAGTTGGATTTTCTATCAAATCATTGCTAAGGCTTTGGCTGAAATACAGAATGGTATGGCTGTGCCTCTGGAATTGAACAAATATCTGTGGTTATTTATTCCCTGAGCAAGAATGGCTGACAAGAATTTTCAGTTGTCTCTCAAAATGCTACTGAACTATCAGACTTTCAGAATTTTGAGAAGTGGGGAGTAATGCAGTTAACTCTTTCATTTGTATTAGATAACACGTATCATGATAATAGAAGGGAAGAAAAAGAAAATATTTTCTCTGCTGATAGTTTCTTTGTTACACTACCACTAAAATGCATTATCATTAATAGTTCCTGCATTTTCCATTTCCTGTACAAACAGAAATACTGCCCTGCTGGGTTTGTCACTCAGTACAGATTTGCAGATCGGAATAACTTGGTTTAATTTCTTCTTCCATGGAAGTCAGCTCATTCTCCTGTCTGTAGGATGCCCTTCCTTTCTTGAAAATTACAGGAACATGGCAAAAAGGAGTTTATTAGTTGTGATCTTGGTGAACAATCATTCATTAGCTAATTGCCTTAGCCATTACATATGGCTATTTATGAATTATGTCAGTCGTGGTAATGCGAAGTACTGACTTGTAGCAGAACCCACGTTTGAGTACTCTTGCTCAGATACAGTGAACATTGTAGTTTGGCTTAGAACTTTCAAGGATCTTTACCACTCTTTTAAAACTAAAGTGTTGGACTATCAGCTGTTACCAAAATCATCCTGGGAAGCTGGATGCAACAACCATTGTTTTTCGGGAAAAGCAGCTGTTGAATATTTCCAATATGGACTCTGCTTTTAGAAGTAACTTTAGGACATCCAGAAATACTAGATTGTAGCCAAATTCTCATGAACTCAGTGTGAGTTCTACTGATGAGTTATTTTGAGGTTAGACCCTGTATAATCTCCTGGTTTGTCCCTTCTGTTTTGAATCTTCCTTGTATGGTAAGCAGCTTCCTTAGCCGCTGTCTTTCAGAAAGTTGGAGGCAAAGAACACTTTTCTTTACTTGAGCATCTACGTTATTTTATCCTCTCTCAGTACCTGATATATACTGGCTGTCTTGCAGAAGAAATAGGAGAAATTGGCTCTTTCTGCAGAAACAGTGTGAAAATTTATTATAGATAGAACCCAACGGAGAAAAATTATGTGGGAGGAGACATAAGGGGATATTAGCTACAGCCAAATTACATAGGTGCTGAAACTGTTAGTGTGCCATCTCCTGTTTGCACGTCATCTTAAAATTTTATTTTAAACTGGAGCTTGTATTTCAGAGGAGTGAGGAAAGGATAGAAGAAGAAAATTTGTAGCAGAATTAAAACCCAGCAGGAACGCTGGAAAAGGAGACGTAGAAGACAGGAGAAGGAGTGGGGTATTGCCTGTGCAACTACAGCAGGATCAGTTGTCATGAACTGCAGAGAGGAGAATGGGAAGGTGCTTGAGCTGTAGATAAGGACAAACAAATAGGGGAGGAAGGGAACAGCAATGTGAAAAGTGAAGAAAGCAAGAAAAAGAAATAATTCTTAAGAGAATGTGATAGTTAAGTGACAATTCATTTCATTATATGAGTGGTAGTTTGAAATGGGCTGGTACTATATGCTTGGGGAGAATAATGTTGATTTAAATAGACTACTAAAATAGTGAAAATTATATACTTACTGTGCATGGGACAGCTTGTGTAGTGCTATTAAAATCCAGTGAGACAAGTATCTCCTGTGTATAACCTGTGATTATTCCATGTTAATTGTACAGTTCAGCAGAACTCATTGAGAAATAGCTACACATATACTGACTTCAAGGAATTTTCTTCTTACTTTTTGCATATGGGTTATGTTGGACGAGGGACATGATATACACAGTACTGCAATTTTTTTTCTCATATGTCCATCTGTATTTTGTAAGCTTATGAAATGTAGCCTGAGAGGAGACAGAACTGGCACTTTGATTTCTGGCTTCCTTTTCTTTTATTTTGGTGTTCCTCGATTATTGGTTTCCTGAGGCATTCTGCTGGACTGGTGAAGGAAAAAGTTTGTAAAAAAAGGAGCATTTACCTACCTGTACACTTTATTTTCTTTTCCACTTCCTCTTACTCCTCATCAGACGCCTCCAAAACAGCTGCTGAACATAACCCTGTTGGTTTGTCCTAGCTGGTGTGTGTTTTGAAGGAATGCTCTGATATCACATAAAGTACCTAGGAGTGAGCAAATCTGGTTTTTAAAGTAATCATTTCCCTGCTGATCACTGTCATCCACTCATAAACAGTGCATGCCCATTTCTCTTAAGGCCGCCCACTTGAAATATGAGGAAATTTAGGTGGCAAAAACTGTATGAGTGTTGCTGTAACTGTTTGCTGCTATTCTCTGTTGATTGGGAAGCTGAGAATTACTGTGCACCAGAAAGCAGGTGTGTAGCTTCAGGAGTAGGAATTCATTCCTAGCTGCAGAGCAAATGAGTTTCTCAGCTGGAAGCACTGAAATACAGAATCTCTGTGTTTTTATTGCTTTTGTGAAGGACAATGTTGCAAGGAGAATTTAACTTTGGTGATCTAACAAGAAAAGAACAATTATTTTAGTGCCTGCCCATCCGCCTGACCCCTTCCTCATACTCAAATCCTGCTGTGTTCATTTTCAGCTTACAGGTTACTTTTTATATATGTTCATTGTCATGAAGATGCTAAACATAACATTTTGTAACACCTAACTCTAAATCCTATGATACTTCAAAAATATTTTTACTAATAATTCACTGTTTATTGTTGAGTTAAATGTATTTAATATGGGTGTGTACATACTAATGATGGGAGCAAAAAGTCAGCCTCGTGCTTTCAGACGGCAACAGGACCCCATTACACTTGGATGCAGTGTCCTCTTGCTGATGGCACAGTAAGCCCTTTTAAACAAAAAGGGCAGGTATTCTGCTGAAATAATTATCCATTAATACATAAGGGGAATGGCACCATTGGTTCTGTGAAATGGAGTTGGAGGCCATTTCTGGCCCTTAGCCATAGGGCTTGTTATTCCACTACATAAGGAGTTTATGTGCCCAAATGGAGAAGCTCTTGTGCATGAGAATAAATCACTATTTTCTGTCAGCAGTGCTTTACTCTCAGTTTTCATGACTCTGCGGGACTACCTTTTTACTTCCACTCCCTCGCCCCCTAATATCTCAAGCTAAAGTCATCCAGTTTAGAGATAAAATCTTTTTATTAAAAGTAGGCTGTAGTATCTTTCTGTAAGTAGACTTAACAGGCATTAAGGGTTTGTATTTATGTACTTTTAAGAATTCAGTACAAACCATACTGAGATAGGTGATGGTGCCAGAGGTACCTTTCTTTCCTGAATTCCAGTGAGATCTGATTTGCAGAAGTGTTAAGTGGTGACAAGTCATGTCATGGAGAGGCCTAATGTGAATTAAAAAAAGATGTCATGAAGCGCTTTCACGTGTGCTAGAGTGCTGGGCATTTGATTTCCTGAGGAACCTGGAATCATAGCTGTTTTTGCTAGAGGAGGAAAATTTTATGAGATCTTATGCAATGGGGAAATTATTTTCAATATTACTTCTCCCAGAAAGACTTCATTAAGAAAAAAATACTGTCTGTAATAGTTATTTATGCTAAAGAAATAAGTGAGTTTACGTAATCATTGCTTATCAAAACTGTAAACTAGATAGCACATAGCAAGTGCTTCTAGGTGCATTTCTGGGAAAAAGTTTCATTTCTGAAAAATGAAGACTGTAACTAATTTTAGTGATGTCTTGTGTATTGTGGGTTGCTAAACTGGTACAAAACTAAAAATTACTGGTATTTTGCATCTCTTGAACAAAGAAGGGAAAGATTTGAGATGTCCAAATACAGAACTTACATTTCTGAAATAAAACCCAGGAAAACAAATGTGACTTCGCTTTATCTGTAGATTTTAAAATATATTCAGCTCAATTGATAGACAAGGAATAAATTTTACTTAAAAATACATGGAAGTTATAACCACCTAATACTACAGGTTTAAGCAAAACTACTCCAGTATGTGGTACAGCAGTAATAATGGAATTCTACACAACAATTTTGTTACACGCTTATTTTCAATTTGTCAGCTTTTTTTTCTCCTATCTGATAAAAAGGGGAGAAAGACATTGGAGTGCCAACTGAATCTTGACTTTCTGCCCTGAAAATTTGTTTCCCTTCCTGTGCTCTTTCATTTTCAGCATGTAACATTTTGTGTTGTATATCTCAAATCTCCTTGTTTAAAATAAACAATTTTTTAATGAGGTGGTATTAAAACCTTTGAATATGACTAGGAGAGCTTGCCAGAAAAACCCTTGAGAAAATTCATAATTCTGCATTAATTGCAGGGTTCGCTTAGAATGGGGTAAATAATACATGAACCACATAGTGAATGATGAGAATTAAATGAAATACTGAATTCATTCAGTAAGCTCACTCTCCAGCACATGAAATGAGACAGAATTTCTGTAGGGATAAAAAGTCACATAAAGACCGTCATAATGTATTGGTATCAGGATGCCAAGTGAAGATTGTGAAACAAGCTGCACTGCTGACACTTGATTTTACTTAAAGCTTCACTTCAAAACTGCCTTGTGAAAGTGATGTTGATCTTAAAAGGCTCCACTTATGTTTACCTTCTGTGCAAAGATGCATACTGAAGATTCATTATCCACACTGTAAAATAGCTTAGAGGCATTTAGATGAAAATCATTGTTGAGTTCAAAATAATTTGTAGTTGTGACTAAAGAACTCGAGTCCTTTCCTACAGCTTTTCACACACACTGGTCACAGGTGTCCCACAGGAGTTATGCTGTGTTCAGGAGTTTTGCTGAGTTTTGCTTTATTTTTATCAGGACTTACACTTGGAAATGGGAATTGTTTTGGTTTTGATGAGGCTTTTTTGCTGTCCTTCCATGCTGTACCTTGTGTGACAATTGCCTGCAATGCTAACAGAGCGCAGCAGGAAGAAAAATTAAGATCAGTATGCAAATGAAATGTTGGAAGGTGTGCTTGTTTGATGCTTTACAGTTAAAGTCTAAAGCTATTCAGTAAAAGAGCTGTAAAGATGTAGACAGTGTTGTGTGCACCATTTGAAAGTGCTTCTTTTATAGTACTCTTAAACACAGACTTGAAAGTAGTTTTGCTTGGTCTCCCAAGTGCTGCATTCCTTTTCTGACATTAGGGAAGAAAAGGATGTTAGGGCTTAATTCCTTGATAATATTCAAAAGCTTAATTTTTTTTAGTGTCATTATCTTTATAAACGTCTTGCTGATCAGAACCTTCCAGGAAAAAAGAAGGAGGAGAAGCAGTATTCTGACATAAACACTGTTCTGAACTGGGAAAGTCCAGTGTTCAGTATCTATTATTCAGAACAAAACAAAAAAAAGACATGTTGGTTTTAATTTTTTTTTGTTACTTTTAAGATAGTTTTTATTTACTGCTAACATAATTGTCTTGTAATATTGCAAGGGAGCAAGGGGGACATCACTTTCCTTTCTGAAATGGTTATATATCACCATATGCAAGTTGTGTGGCATTTTTAGGCATTCTGGACATGTGGCATTCTGTATAAAGGTACATGTGCTGGCTGTTTTTTTAAAAGGCCTGAAGAATGATATTGTTTGCCAAGTTTTGTAGTGAAAATGGTGGGTCATAGTTTGAGCCTGCTAGTCTTTGACAGTGTTTCTTCAACATTGTTCAATTTACCTTTTCTTACATGCTCTAACATGGACTGATGTGTACTGATGCAGTTCATCAATTCCACAAATACAACATATAAAACCATTTCACCAGAGAACATGTACCAGTGCTCATTTCACTAGTTTTGGCAATGTTTTCTCCTGCATTTACATAGGAGAGAAAACTGTTCCTAGGGCTGATGATATTGCAACCACTTGAGTTCACATTTTTTTTTTCTTGAAGAACAAACAAAGCCTTTGCAAGATAACGCTAAGCTTTGCTCCACTAGTGCCCTTGAGAATTTCCTTTGCAGTCATGATTCTTGATCTGAATTTGGGCATTTGAGTGCTAGAAACTTCTCCATAAATATTACAGTGTAAAAGTTGTGTCACTCATGTTATTGTCTCTATTAATGCTTATTCAAAGTTCAGTGTGTTCCAATCTGAAAACTTTTAGTGGATTAGAGTGTAAAGCAAAGGGTCTTTGAACAAATAGTAAACTGTATGTCAAGTCTTGAAATAAGCCCTGTTGAAAACTGTGTTTTAATTTTTTCTACAGAGCACACCTGCAACGTCGATACCAACAGTGCAAGTACAGGGCCAGCAGATCAATTTGCAGCCACCTTCATACACTGCAGCAAGTCAGCATGCAGAGCAAATGAAAAAACCTGGACAGAACTTCATGTGTCTGTGGCAATCTTGTAAAAAGTAAATGGCTCCTTTATTTAACTACCTTTTACAAATAAGTTACAGATGTTTGTATATAGAAGGTGATTCTACAAGTTCTATGCATTCTGTTTCCTTAAGTTACCTTATGCTTCAGTGGGGAAAAGTGTTGAGGGAGCTGAGGCTGAGATGGGGGCAGTGCAAGACATTTCACCGTTACCAATTATACTTCAGAGCATAAAATTAGTATTATGTGACTTTCTTGTAAAATATTGATTCTTTGGGAATAAATAAAGTGTTGTTGTGTAAACTGACAAGTTAAAAAGAAATCCTTCCTCTGAAGTTTGTTGTCTTTTGCAAATATGAAAATAGTTGCTGTATTCCAGTTACAAATCCCTTCTTGACATTTTCTCCTGTTTCCAGGTTTGTAAGAGCAGGGTGTTGGAATTTACATGTCCCTGTCAGTGTCTTATTTAGATTATGAGTAATTTTAGCAGTTATACCATTTGTGTGCCATAGGACTGTGTTGTCACAAAAGGAAATTAAAAGGAATTTAGCCTTACCAACTAGACAGCAATGATTAGGAGACTTTAGATTTGTTGAGTTTGGCCTTAGAAGAAGAGGAGTGAGCTAGGAGACTTTTGGATGTGGGCTTAGTAAAGTGTGATACTGCCCTTGTTATCAGTGTGTTTATCTTGACCCTGATACTTGAAAATTACTTGGGTTTGTGAATATGGCTAGTTTTCAGTGAAGAATACAGACTAATGAAACAAAGGTAGTTATCTAATAGACACTTCATAGACAGTGAGAGAAATTGCGTGACAGGTGGGCAAGAAAAGGGTTAGACACTTTGTAGTTGTAGGACAGGACAAAGGGAGCATAAAGACAAGCTCATCTGCCCAAAAGCTGATGCGTAGGCTTCAGAGACTTGGGGTGAAGTGATTGGAGAAGTTTGAATGTTTGGGACTAAGTAGGGGTAAAAATGAGGCATTTGTACAGAATTAGAAGAGTGCTGAAGGATGGTCAATTTGTAGACCTCTGAAGCTGTGATTTCTTTTTCTTTCATTCCTTACCAACATAATTCGAAGATCATTGAGTCAGTGTGACATGCGTGGATTTTAGATAAGGTTCTGGCACTATAGAGATCTGATGCTTTTTAAATCATTGCCCTTAAAAGTGATATTTGTTTCTTTGCTAAGTGACATTTCTCTACATAAGAAATAAGTTTCTTTCATTTTACTGCTAATGAATGTAATCATAGAGCCATGCTGTATTGGCTGCACAATAGATGCATGAATACCTGTATTGACACAAGAGTGAATTGTACTGAGGTGAAAATGAAAAGCTGGGGTATTTTCTTAGCAGAAGCTTCACCAATTTATACCATCTTGAGAAGTTTGCTGAACTAAAGTTTTGAAGTATAAGTTAGTCACCATTTTTCTTCTGTGTCTACAGTTATGTAGGATGAGTTGTGTAGAGTTGAGGTGACATCTGACCATGGAACAATCGGATGTCACATGTGAACTAGGATGTGAATATATACAGAAAAATTTTAGGGCAGGAAGAGGAATAATAACATTATGACTACCGTAAATTATCAGTCTTTGTGAGTATGTATTTAAATATTATTCTAGTACGTTCTCCTGAGACTGCAGTTAAGAACTGTGAGGTCTGTATTTTGCAAGTTTATCTTTATGTTTTATTTCAGAGATAGTGTATTATTGTTGTTGCTTTAGTTTCTTCTGTCATTATTTACTGTGTACCGGGTTTCGTTTGTGGTTAAGTTTCATTATTTTCAAATCCCTTGGAAATTTTTACATTGATGGATTGCAGTCTGTGTGACACAGCTCTTATGCTGTGTTTCTTATGCTCTCTCACTTTAAACAGTTCTGATAAACTTTACTCTCAGCATTCTTAGTGACGAAGAGATAACAAATACGTTAAGTTAGCATCTCCCTCAAATGTGTATTGTTTATTCATATTCCTTCAACAGCCTGATAAAAACCAGGAGTATCAATCTCCTGTAGGCTTCCTGCCTCTAACAGATGTAAAGAAAAATTTGAAATTGCCAGCTCTTAAGTGAAGTGTTTTATTTCTGACTTTCAGTCTTAGCTTTTAAACAGGAAACATGAAGGTTCTTTTGAGTGGGTTGTTAGTCTATGTGAACTTTACATCCACTGCTTGGTTTCATTAGTGATTGCTTAGCAATTCTTTTCCCTTGATGTTAAGCAGGGCAGGTTCATCACAGTGGGGTGATAGAACAGTGTTTCTTTTGTGAAGTTCACAGTTAACTGAAAAGATGTGACAGGAGGCAGATCTGATACAGTCATCTGTACCTGTTTCTCTATGTATGTTCGCTGCTCTAATTCTCACCACATATTAGCATTGAATTTCCCTTGCAGGATGTGTTGTGGAAGGCAGTGAAGGCCTTCAAAAGCATTTCATTGAGAATCAGAATAAATACTAATAAAATAGTATATTCTTTTTTCTACCCACTAGCTGGCTGCTGCAGCCAGCAACATTCCAGTGGTGTGGGTGTGGGTTCTGCTGGGGTTTGGGGTTTTTTGGTTTTTTTTTTAGAACTGAGTTAGGCAACATTACACTAAGATTTTGAAATAAAACGCAACAGATTTAGTAGTGTCTCAAGACCACAACCAGATCAGGCACAGTTATGCAAATATTTGTACTGATTGTCCTCTGGGAGCTGTATTCTGGTTTAGTATCTGTAGTGGAAGTAAAACTCTAAAATGTGTTAGTCAGCCCTCTGCTTGGCTTTACGGATGTAACAGAAAGTGGGTGTTTTCCTTTGAAGTTCAGCTGTCTGCAAGTACTGCTAATTGTACTCAGCTTAATTTAACAGCTGCTATTTTGTTTCAGAGGTAGACAGGAGATGTCTGCTTTTGAGTTGCTTTGTATTTAAAATAAATTGGAAATGCTATTGAATCTCCACTGCCTGTCAAGTCTGCTGCTAGTTTAATGTTCTGTTCAGCTGCTGAACAGAGTGATTGAGATACTGAGTGGGAAACAAGAGTCTAGACCCAACTGATAGAAGTCTCGGTACTTAAAGTTTTTTTTATTACTATGTTTAAGTGTTTCTTTCAGGAAAAATAGTTTTTCTTTGCAAAATGGTAGTAAATGTGAATTTTCTTAGTTTGGCGATGGAACAGTAATACTGAATATTTTGTACAGTGAATGAACCAAGATAACTGAAATAGCTTTATTTTTCTTAAAGCCATGTTGAATAAAAAGTTTTAAACTACATTCTGGGTTTCACTTACGCCATGAAATTTGTTTCATCCATAACAGTAGTTATTCATAAATAGATTTGTGTCAGGCTTAAGTTTACATACTGACTTCCCCTTTATTGTGGAAAGACATCCTTATGTCCTCTGAAATGTTAGCTTTTGCTGTTGAGCCAATGTAGATGTAAAACTTCTTATTTTCTTTTCCTACTATGGGCTATCTGGACCAACAGCAAGAGGCAAGTATTTCTCCTTTCTTTCAGTAAGAGCTGATTGGCACAGAGAAGATGAATGATTTTTAGAAAATTGTATTTATTGCCTATGCAGAGGGTAATTGTTATGTTACAGGTGGTTATTGTGGTAGGATTCAGTTTATAACTAAGACTTGTCTTTGGGAGAAATTAGCACTTTGACACCTTTATGGGGTTCACGTAACAGTATCTGCCTGTGAATTGATGGCACGTATGTTTGCATAATGGACAGTATTGAAATGAGTAGTAGGATGTGGAAGGAGGTGGCTGGATGAAAACACTGCTGATCTGCTATTCTTTCTGACCTGAACCTGTCCATAAATGACTGCTGTAGGTTTAAGATACTGCTTCATCTTTAACTGCTTGCTGTAGGTCTCTGATTGGAGGTCATCTCCCTCTTGCCACTGTTCAGTCCAGTGAGCAAAAACATCTTAATGGAAATACTTTCCGTGTTAACTGAAACTAAAATATTGGTATGTGAACCAGAGTGGCTGAGGTGGGTGTATGTGTTTCTCCAGTAAGGCTGCTGCACCAGCAGCATCCGTCCCCCCAGTGTGTGAAAACAGCTGGTGGTAGTGACTTCCCAAATGGCAACAGCAAGATTTCTAGACCTTTTCTGTCTAATTCTTAAGTAAGTGTTTATGTGCTGGATTAGTTGTATTTAAATGAATTGTGAGCAGCTAAGTCTTTCATTTATTTTGTCCATTTTTTCTCTTTTGAAAGAAAGGGTGTAATGTGTATTGCTTGAGATAACGTTGTAAGGTGTATCTAGACTAAAGATAAACAGTACTTTGTGTCTTTCACTATTTTAATTTAATATTTTTTTGAAATATGGTGGTGTTCTCCATTACTGTCTGATAAACATTGCAATAACACATCTCCTGTCAATGTGACAATTTGAAAATACAGATCTAAGGACTGTTGATTCACCAGTATTTTGAGGTGGTGCTCAACAGTAAGTTGTAAGTTTTCTATGACTTTGAAATGGAAGAACACCCTTACTGAGCTGAACTCTGTAAGGTGTGCCACACCTGTGCATTCACCAAATCAAACATACGGAAGACACAAAGTATGCTATTGAGAGTATTACAGGGCCAACTTAGGACAACTTCATCTTTTCTATTGATGCAGAAGCACGTTATTTGCTGAAATACTTTGTATTCTGTGCTTTGGAGCTGTCAACAGGAGAAGTGTTTGGTTTGAGGTCTTGGAAAGTAATTTTCAGTTGGTGAAACACTGGCACAGGTTGCCCAGGGAGCTGTTACATGCCCCATCCCTGGAAACATTCAAGATCAGGTTGGACGGGGCAATCTGGTATAGCTGAAGATGCCCCATGGCAGGAGATTTGATCTTTAGAGACCCTTCTGACCCAAACCATTCTAGGATTCTATAATTCTGTGCTCACTGCAGGATGGGTGGACTAGATAACCATTAAGGGTTCCTTCCAACTGTAACTACTCTATGGTTCTATGACTTAAAAACAGAGATTCAAGTGAAAATGTTTAAAAGGGTCACATAAGCGTCATTTTTTTTTACTTCTGTGTATATCAGAAAATAGTATCTAGCCATTTTCCCAGTATTTTGAATCTAGGTGCTAAAGAGCACTAATTTTGGATTGGCCTAATTATTCCATTGGTTTTGACAATCATGCGATACTGAGAACCATAGGATGAATGGTGCATGTCTCTTTTTCCCAGATGTAGTTTAAGTAAGGTCTGAATGTGAATGCCAGTAAAGGAGGAAAAGCAATACATTAAACCCAACCTTTTTAGCTATTCATAGTTTATTGTTTTATTTTGCCTGTATTGCAGAGAATAGATTTGTTGGAATTAACATGCAGTATTTCTTCAGTTAAGTATAAATAGAAAAACAGAACTGTGATATTTCCGTTGGATTTGGCAAGATCATATTGCTGCTTGTTTGTAGCTCACTGGTAATATATGTACGTGTTTTTCCTTTTAAAATATTGTGACTTTTCATTTATCAATGCATGTGTCAGTTCAGAAAATAAAAATGTTCAGCCAGCATGGGTTTATATTTGTGATACTTGTACTTTACCATTAACTGGATTTTAAAACTGAAACTCCTCTCCTCTCTTTTTGTAGGTGGTTTCAGACACCATCACAGGTTTTCTATCACGCAGCAACTGAACATGGAGGAAAAGATGTCTACCCAGGACAGTGCTTATGGGAGGGATGTGAACCTTTCCAGCGGCAGAGGTTTTCCTTCATTACCCATTTACAGGTGCAGACTTTCTTTCACATGTTACTTCAGAAAATAGTAGGAATTTCACGGAAAGGTTTTACAAGTTCTTCTCACTCTTTCTCTTTTCCTCAAACAGGATAAGCACTGTTCCAGAGATGCTTTGCTTGCAGGATTAAAGCAAGATGAACTTGGACAAGCAGGAAACCAGAAGCCTTCCAATAAGTAAGAAACCTGAGCCCCATTAGCAACAGAGAAAATAAGAGAATTAGAAATTATTGGAGGAATTTATGCATTTATAAATTGATTTATCAGATGAGACTTCTCATATGTAGAGTCTATAACAGTAATCACATTTGAGGTCCATTACAATAAGACAAAATGGGCAAAAGAGGCAGTAGATTCTGAAGTGGGAGGTGTGGCTGCGGTTATAAAAACAACAGGTAATTCTTTAAGGTATATAGATGAATACTCTGTGAACATTGTTCTCAACATATTCACCTGATTTTTCTGAACTGTATAGCATTTTCCAACTTTTATTGTAACAGGAAAGTGGAAAGGTTTTTGTGTACAGTTCAGCTGTTTCGTACATCTGAGATGGATTTGCTTGCAACTCACTATATTCCTTCCAGTTTTGTGGTATCTAATTTTGGACTGATTTGATCCAGGGACTCTTGTAATAAACTTTCCTTTAAACAAGCAAATAAGATGGATACCAAGTCATCCAAGTCTTCTAATTGTATGCTGCTACCTGGAATCAGCTTTGGCTCTCCCATTTTCCAAAATTATTTCAACCATCTGGAATTAATATTGGAGTGTGCAGCCCTGTTGTTTTGGGGATGGTTATGTTAACACTGGAGTTAAGCAGGGTTCAGTTACTTTTATAAGTGTATTAAGACTAGGTCTTTGTTAGTAACTAAACTGGAATGTCTTTGTTGCAAGCTAAAGATGTAATGACATGGTCCCAGGCAGAGTTTTGCAGTCTGTTCAGTGGCGAGTTAAATTGGTACCAAGCTGCTGGAGGCACCAGAGGAAGTTGAATATGAAAGCTGAGAAATTTAGTTTGGGAGTCCTTTTATTTTTTAATATAAGCAAACTTCTTAACACAGACTTATGGATTGCTTTATGGTGCCTTGTTTCATTACTCCAAACAACATTCAGACCTCTGAAAACCACAAAATGAAAAATGATGGTAATGTAGTTTTAAATACTTGGCAAGTGGGAAGCACAGGCTGATATCGTCTCCTAGCATGATGGGAGCTCAACTCTGCCCTTTCAAAAATGATCCATCACACAGACAACACATCCAGTAGCTCTGCTGGCTGCTTTAAAATTGGCACAGGTGATCACATTAGAAAAAACATTCATACATCGCCTAATTAGAATTCCCTAATTAGGTCAGATTCAGAAAGTAGGAACTCATATACATAACCAGTTTTAGCTGAAATATTGGAACTGTGCTATCAGAAGGTACTAATGATGTGATTTCAGAATACAAGTTGAAATAAAAGCATTCTGCTACTCAAAATACAATATTTTGACTCTCCATGCCATCCCTTGTCTTTCTCATGGCTGCGCACTGCTTACAGTGAGAGAAGTAGCTTTAATTTTTGTCTGATTTGCATGGTAAATCAGTTCTGTTTTTAAAAACAACCAATCAGTCCAAAAAATGGATTTGCCAGGTGAGTGGAAGCCTTATAAGGCTTTGGCTTAATTTGCTTTTTGTCCTGCCCTAGGAACTTGTCAGATATATCGGCACATCACTGATAGTCCGTATGACCCGGCTCTTGTATGGAGCTGAAACAGCTTAAAGAATTGGTGCTGCAATGAAGCATGCGTGAGCCATTAACTTTCAGGCATTAATTGGGCCACCTTTCTTCAGCTAATCCCTCATCATTTAGTGAAACTAACCTACCTTAGAGAGTGCAGATAGTGTGAGTGTTATTGGTGCTGGAAGTTAAATCCGTGGAACACAGTGTAACAAACAAGGAGCCATTCCCCTGATCATCATTTCTGTCTATCATAACATCATACATACTTGGAAATAAAAATCTTTAATGACTTTTGCTAGAATGAGGCAGGCAAAGTTGAGCTGTGTTAGTTGGTTGTATACCTTAATTCCGTATTTCTTTGCTTTTAAAGCTGCGTTATATTTACTCTTCCTCTTCTGGTTTTCAGAGGTTGCTGAATATCACATTCTGGAAGGTCAGGCAGCACTAGCAATTAACTGTATGTTGACTGTAGCTTTGTGCATTTGAATCTTTTTTTGATTCATGTGACTTTTTTATCCTTGTTGCCGCTGAAGCAAAGGTGGTAGCATGAGGTAGTAGAAATATTATTCATGCACCCTGGGAGTGGAGCAGGAGATAACTTTAAATCACAAGATGAGTGGTATGGTTTGAAGTTATGTTGATAATATAACTAAAGAAAGAAAATTAAGAAATCTAGATGTTTCTGGAGAGTGATACTTACCCACAGACACAAAGCAGTCCACTTGATGTCTCAGTAACTTTTTATCAACTTTTTATGTGTCATTGCCCAGTAGTTTCTTAATTCAGCCCCTGCACTTCTCACTTTACTTAAAACTCTTATTTGCAGCCAGAGGAGGATGGCAGTGTGACTGTGGGCTAAGTTTTTAGGGAGGAGTCTATCTGTTACGACTTCTTAATTTTCTGATTTGTAGTTTAAAACCACTCTTACAAACACTTTTTCTAGCTTTTAATCAGGTTTCCTTGTTGGAATTTCAGATTATGAAGAAAGTCTCTCTGAATAAGTTTTGCTCTTGGAATATTCACTTACAGTGAAAGATGCCTAAAAGAAAGATGCCTAGCTCTTACAGGCCAACTTTCATTTTTACAAATGGAACATTTACATTTGATATGTTTCATCTTGTGCAAGGAAGCACTATGGTGTAGTTCTAGTGTATTGACATCTTCTAATCAGGTTCTCCCAGGGTATTGCAAGGATTTATAATGTTGTTCAATATAGTGAAGTATAGTGATACTTTTTACCATTGATACTGCAAAACTTCACTTTGAGATGACCTTGAGTCTTACTCATTAGGTGAAGTTGCATATTTATACATTCTAGGCTCTAATTATGTGAGTAATTTCAAAGTTTTACATGAAACAGAGCTTTGACTTCAGTGTTAATACTGAAAATGGAGAATTTGCTTCTACTGTTTGATACTTGTACCAGCTTTTTTAATTACCCCACTTAATTTAGTACTTCTAGTCTGCAAACTGCAGTAACAGATAATTGATTTTACAAATGTTTGATCTGACTTAACAATTAGATGGTTTTTGTCTTAGATCATAACTTCAATTGTGTTGCTTTTCATTATTCCTAACTAACCACAGTTAATATGTATTTTCTGTTGTCTTAGTGTCTAATGGTCCCAATATGCTGTGTCAAGTTTGAATAACTGTACTCTAAGAACATTTCTCTGGCCAAATCTCAGATGACATTTGCATAGCTGCGATCACAGTTCCTGTTAAACCCTGTCTGATAAAACGTTCCTTTAAATAAGTACGCTTGAGGAAGTGGCTATGTCATTAGTACAATGTGTTACTTTTCTGTCACAAATGTCATGGGTGGTAAGCAGTACCTCTTCAAGGGAAGTGTTTTTTCACATAAAATGAAGCCAGTAACTCTCCTGAAGGCTTTGCAATAAGGTTTATCTCTGTGTAAACAAATGGCAAATCACATATCAGCACCAAGTATTAATGGATCTTTGTGTTTCTCTTCAGATAGGTTAAAAATTGCTAAAATAAATTTTCAGAGTTGTTAATCTTCTAGAAAGTGATGCGAAGCTTATTGTTATTAATTCTTTCTTTACTAACATAGGCAACCAGCTGCAGGGGGTGTTACCTCTACTCCCAGAGCACAGAAGGCCATTGTGAATCATCCGAGTGCTGCCCTAATGGCATTAAGGAGAGGATCAAGAAACCTTGTCTTCAGAGATTTCACAGTTAGTATTGTTTGACTCAAGTATCAGATATTAATTGTTGCCTGCTACTACAGGGCTTTTACATTTTATTTTTCTCTTTACCTCTTTAGGATGAAAAAGAGGGACCAATAACTAAACACATCCGATTAACAGCTGCCTTAATATTAAAAAATATTGGTAAATATTCAGAATGTGGTCGCAGGTAAGCATTGTATGATTCTTCAAATAGCAGTGGGCAGTGTTGTTTCTGTTCTTTTAAGCGCTAAACAATAGATAGGTTTTACCTATGCTTTAAGTAAAACAATATATATATTAACAATATGATTTCTCTATCAGTTCTGCTCTCTTTAGTTCCCCACACAAGTGCTCAGTATCATCCTTCCTAAGACAATATTTGTGATTCACACTTTTGAAATGTGTCTGGTAAATTTGACAGGTTAACTTTTTGGAGACAGGTGAGATGAGCCTTTGCTGTGGGCGTATCATTCCTCCTCCTGAAGGCAGGATTGAATGACTCTGAAAACTAATTCTTCTGTAAGCAGCCTCCCATTGCTAGTACCCGGTTATCTCAACTTGAGAAGGTGGCAAATGAGCCCTTACAAACATTTTATTAAGTTGTGGAGTGACACAAAACTACATTGCATACTTGGCTTCCTCTCCGTTGCTTTCCCCTCTCAACTTGGGTTAAGTCGGTCAGTTTTCCTCTCACTTGTAGAAGGTCCTTCAGTAAGTAAACAAATCCATACTGACTTGTACAAAGTAGGAAACATTCTTTATGATGCAGAGGAGTTGTAGTTACTGTGCCAGTAATTGCCATGTGTGCCACTTCTGTTTCTTGCAAGAATTTACAAGCTTGAATGTTTTCTTATATTTGTTTTGCATTGTTTCAGCTTCTTAATAGCAAAAATAATTATTTCTAATAACAATCTGTCAGTTCTGTCTGTTCTTGAAAAGCCTGTAAATAAGGAGGGATTTCCTAGTTGTAGTTCTAAACACAAGAAGTTTGATTTTGGTTGTAGAAGCCTTCCTGCTGTCTTCAACTACCCAATTGGGGATTCTAGTGAAGACAGAGATGAGCTCTTTCTTGGAGCTCTTTCAGGCGTTGTGGGCCATATAACTTCCAGATTTCCTTAAAGCCTGATTGACTTCGATTTCAGTGTTCTCAGACTTGAGATATCTTTGCAAGTTTAGATCTTCAAAGTATAATATTCATGAAGTATTTTTGTAGCACTTTCCCAACTATTAATTAAGTTCCGTTAAGTCAAACGTGGAAGAAATTTAGCTATTAACTTCACTGTTTCCAACATCCTTGAGCATTTTCCTCTGCCAGGTCCTTGCAAATATGTAATGTATACATGTCACAGGAAGTGTTCCACATATTGATAAGGTGTTTGTGGGATTTTCTGTGTTATGGTCTGCCCTTCTTCTGTGCAGGTGCTGGCGTTATTCATGGGCTGTGATGGCTTGAACTTTTTGATATTTAAGGGCTCAGTTTCTCTCACAAGATGTGAACAAGCAGATACTGAACAAGAGAGGGCTCTGTCTCCCCTGAAAGCTCTCACTCATTCTCTATTCTTTAATTAAAGAGCAGGGCTGAAGTTTATTTTTAAAGCTCGTGTGTTGTGCTCTGTCTGGAGAACTGGCCAGTTT
>WAAB01013920.1:166005-168309 GCA_013389865.1 Piaya cayana
AAAGAAAAGTACAAACTTCTTGGGGAGGGTGGGAGGGCAAAATAAAGCTGTATTATTCTAATTCCAGGTTAGGTATACTTGTTAAATGAGGAAATATCTTGTCCTTTTGAAGTGTTTCTCGGTACAGTAAGGATGCTAAAAACGCCTCTTGCCAAAGTAAATGTTACTCCTCAATCCTCAGTCTGGCTTTCCTAGAGGTTCCTGCGAGCACAGCAAGAGAGCACGTAGCTTGTTGGTGTATGGTCCAACCTCTGCTGAAAATGATTGCAACAGCCTTGCCTGGAAGGAGAGAAAGCTTTACAGTTCATCTTTAATCAGCTTTTTTCCCCATTAACTGATCCCAGGCTTTGCTTGATGACACAGTGATCGGTGTTTCTTGGGTGGAAGGTGATGGCAGGGCTGGAGTGCGCAGCCATCAGAGCTAATTACTGCTGGCCAGGGCAAAGAACAGCAAGAGGCAAGTCATTCCATTACTACTATTTTTGTTGTGGTGTTTAGTTTTTCTCTCCAGCTTCGAAGGGGAGTAGCTGGGAAGGGGGAAGAGGGGTGGAGAAGCAGTGGAGCATGTAGCGAGGTATGAGTTCAAGTCACATTGCTGCCAAAGATCTGCTTTTTGGCTTGCAGCAAGTCACAGCACATGAACTGTCTCATCTGCTGTAATGCTGAGATCACTGCGTGGCTCTGCCTTCTGGGAAGATAAATCAGCAGTTTATTGTGATAGGATGACGTGCTGTAGCTAAGGATACCCATAATCATCCTGTTGTGCTCCTTCTCCCTCCCCTGCTGTTTCCACCAGGTAGTTATTAGCCTGTCACTCATCCCATGCATGGGTGGCTGCAGGAGCATTGGGGTCTGCGTCCTGCTGCTTGCTGGGGAAGGTGATGTGTGCGCGGCTGCAGAGCTTGGTGGAGCCGGAGAGTGGAGTGTTGTGGAGCCAAAAAGTTGCTCTGTGTCCTCCTGGGTGGCAGGAGGTGTGCCTGGAGCACGTGGGGCAGCGGCTCCAGGGGGAGGAATCCATGTAGCTGGATCCATTGGGCGAGGAGAGGCCACTTTGTGAATCATTTTCAAGTGGCATAGAATTCAGGGCTGATGGAAATGAGTAAAGGTATCACCAGTTTGTGGCAAGATGGCAACATGTTCTTAAATTACTGCCACTTCAAGACTGTCTTGGGTTGGGTTTGGCAGCATGCTGGGTTTCGTGTGGCTGTAGCACAATCTGCTGTTTCTCACTGCACCATTGCCATTTGTGTCTTGGCTTCTCCCTGTCTGTGATGAGATAACAGATAAGAGTAATCTGGGCTGATACCTTTAAACAGGCAGGATAGGCTGGGGGATTTTTAGCTTAAGTGAAAAACCATATTAGAGTGGCAAAATTCTCATAGATTTGCATGGTGGCAGGTCTGGTGTCTGCTTTCATGTCACATGGCTCTTGGGCAGTTGGTTTCAGGTCACCTTTGAATACTTTCGAGGGGGATTTGCCACAGGCTGCGTTTTGAGGGATGTTTTTGGTTTTTGTTTGTTGTTTTTTTTTTAAATCCACGTGTCCACAGGTAATTCACTGTCCTGGCTCAGAGGCGATTTTTTTTGATGCTCAAAATGCCTGCTTGTTCCTTGTCTCTGGGCGGGGCTTCTGCATTTTATTGTTTAGGACAGAGTGGTGTGGTGAATCGTAAAATACTAAACATCCTCCAGGATGGGAGGTTGTACCCGCATCCCAGTTCTGCTGCTGGCATGGATGGGCTCCTCGCTGGCCCAGCGCCCCAGGGAGGCTAAATGGAGCTCAGCCACTTTGCCAGCATCCAGTGCAGGATGCAGAACATGCGCAAGAAGGGCCAGCGCTTCTTGCTTTTTCCTTTGGAATAAGATCCTAGAAACAGGGAGCCTGCACTATAGCAAGAGTTAACATAAGTGTGTTGTTCTAGGAGAACATCCTTGGGGATGAGGAAACGGATTCATGAAAGGCAGGTCCTGCCAAACTAACCTAATTGCCTTCTATGACAAAGTGACCCACCTACTGGATGAGGGAAAGGCTGTGAATGTATCTTCCTGGACTTGAGTAAAGCCTTTGGCACAGTTTCTCACAGCATTCTGCTACAGAAACTGTCAGCCTCTGGCCTGGACAGGCGCACACTCTCCTGGGTAGAAAACTGGTTGGATGGCCGGGCCCAGAGAGTGGTGGTAAATGGTGTTAAATCCAGCTGGAGGCCAGTTACAAGTGGGGTTCCCCAGGGCTCAGTGCTGGGTCCAGTCCTGTTCAATGTCTTTATCAATGACCTGGATGAAGGCATTGAGTGCACCCTTAGC
>WAAB01013920.1:168404-291065 GCA_013389865.1 Piaya cayana
TACCTGAAGGGAGGTTGTGGAGAGGAGGGTGCTGGCCTCTTCTCCCAAGTGACAGGGGACAGGACAAGAGGGAGTGGCTTCAAGCTCCACTGGGGGAGGTTTAGGCTAGATATTAGGAATAAATTTTACACAGAAAGGGTCATTGGGCACTGGAACAGGCTGCCCAGGGAGGTGGTTGATTCACCTTCCCTGGAGGTGTTTAAAAGATGGGTGGATGAGGTGCTGAGGGGCATGGCTTAGTGATTGATAGGAATGGTTGGACTCAATGATCCGGTGGGTCTTTTCCAACCTGAACTGGAACAGGTGCTGGTATGGGTGCATCTCCCTGTGCTGCTTGGAAAGGATGTAACATTCACAATCCAAGGGCTCAGCTTCTGTTCCAGCACAGTCACCACACTGTGATGCTGGGGCTCCCACCTGTGTCCCTTGGGATCAGTAGCAGACAGAAGGGTCACAACTTCAAAGTTCTCTTCTGCCATGAACCTTTGTGAAGTCTTGGCCAACTGACCCCAGGCCAACCTCACAGTGAAACCCACAGGACATCACAATTTCAATCTGCTTGCCTTGACCTCTGTAGGGGGAGGTGCCTGTGCTGCGTGGTTGTGCTTTTTGCTTCCCGCCAATACAAATAGTGCTGTGTTTTTGTTAGAACACTTTCAATTTCAATAGGTGTTGAAATAGGCGGTCCCTTGAGGAACTGCAGAGCAAGGTTGTGGAAATCCATCTCCTTGTGCCTTCTTTGGCTTGATGATGTTGCTGCTGAGTTGGCGAGAGGGAGGTGGGGTTGAATCTCCTGGTGAGAAGGGCCTCCCACCCCTAAGATGGTCATTTAATTGCTTGCGTTCCAGGGATGTTGAGGTTCAGAGGGAGCAGCAGCTTTGATATTAAAGAGAATCAAATCAGTGGTGGATCTTGTGCCTCCAAGAGCTGTAGTCATATTTTCAGGAGGAACATCTTAGAGTTTACCAGGCCATTTAAGGTTGAGTCACCTTCCCTGGAGGTGTTTAAGGCACGGGTGGACGAGGTGCTGAGGGTCATGGTTTAGTGTTTTATAGGAGTGGTTGGACTTGATGATCCTGTGGGTCTTTTCCAACCTGGTGATTCTATGCAGAGCTAAGTAAGGGCGGCTGAGGAGGCCAAGTGTGCTACAGCCTTTTCTCTGAGATGCTCTAAAGCTCTGAGCCCTGGGGCTTCATGCTACTTCTGCTCCCTGTGGGAGGAGAGCTGCTGGCCCCTGGGCTTTGGGTAGAGGGGAGCCCATGGCCGCTCATGGCCAGTGTCTGCACCAGAAACACCTACACAGTGGGGGTCCCTCTGTAGCTTGTGGAGAGAAAGGCAGCAATGGTCTCATGTCAGAGGAGGCTTCACCTGTCAGCTACCTCCCTGCTCCCCAGGAGCCTTGAGGTTTTGTAAAAGGCTCTAGAATTTATAGGTAAACTCTGACTTCCAAGAGCCGTTATTTTCTTTCACTGCACCTGCTGTTGCACTGAAGCATCAAGGCATCCCTGGCTATTTTTGATTAATGCTTGGTGTAACACATTCAGTGGTTGTAGATTTAATTTCTGCAACACTTTAGGACTAATTATATGACAGCCTGCTGCCAAAATTCCTTGGGTTTGGCTCCTGCAGTATTTTTTCTCAGTGCTGGATTCCACTCTGGGTCTGATTGTTTACTGTGTATAATGAGCATCTCCTGCATCGCTGTAATCCCTGTATTTATTGCAGAAACAGCCAGTGAAAATGAAGCTGGGCTTGGATGGTGCCTGTTGGTGCAGGAACGCCTGGGAGTGCTGAGGGAGTAAGTAATGCTGGAAAAGAGTCAAGTTTAAGTCAAGTTCTCTATCCTGGCCTGTGCCTACTCACAGCTTCATCTCCTTTTCTACATGCAGCTACTTGTGCTTTTAGGGCTTCTTTTCAACCTTGAGGTTAGCAATTTTACTTTTAATCTTCATAGAAGCTCCATACCTTATTTTGAAACTACTACACATAGTAAGTGTTCTTTAGCTACTGGAATTAGTTAAGAGTCTACTTGATTGCCCTTACCTTTGCCTCTATTTTTATAAATCACTGATTAACATGAATATTATCATAGAATCACCAGGTTGGAAAAGACCCATCGGATCGAGTCCAACCATTCCATTTTAAATTTTTTTACAAGGAACAGTGAATCACTGGCACAGGTTGCCCAGCGATGTAGTGCAGCTTTCATCCCCGGAAACGTCCAAGGCCAGAGGGGATGAGGCTCTGAGCAACTCACTCTAGTTAGAGATGTTACCAATGTTACCTGCAGGGAGGTTGGGCTGGATGATTTAGGATTCTAAATAGGACTGGCTTACAGCTTTGGCTGTTAATTAACTCTGGTTAGTTAGTTTAAATTACTTTCCTCTTCAAGACAATCTTTTCTTGCAAATAACATCCTCCAGTGTGTCTTCCCTCTGCTCCATCACAGAACTGTATGTGCCTGCTTAAGGCAAAGTCATACTCACCATGGCTGACAAACCCCTTCCTAGCTCAGCCTCACAAGATGATCAGAGCTGCAGCACACACCTACCTTGGAGCCCTCTTCCTTCTGGAGATTTCACTCAAAGATCTGACACCTCTGAGCCTCCCCCTCCCCAGTGAGTCCCTCAACAACGCACTAGTCTTGACCTTGACTTCCCCTCTTGCTCTTCAGTGCTCTGCTCCTTCCCAAGGCCACACATCTATTAGGGCACCCTCAGCAAACAGGACTCCACATAAGCTGCACCAAGGTAAGACGAGTTTTCCACCCCAGACAAGGGAAGGGACAAGTCTCCAAGGGCAACAACTATGTGGAACAACTCTCCAGAAGGAGCCATTAGACTTGGGTTCAGAACTGTCCTTGTGGAGATTTTGCCCAGACCCCATGGACATTCTCACTCAGTCACATCAACCCAAATCTGACAAAGCCTTTCCGCGAGCAGCCAGCCAGGGCCAAAGGTGAGACTGTGTCCGCATCACCTATGGAGGCACCTCATGAAACCACAGTGAGGTTAATCCCAGAGAGTCAAGTGATTCTTAGAAGAAAGCTCCAAACCAAGGTAGGATAGTGGGTGCTGCTGTCCCTCCTGGCCTCTTTCAGTGAAGGGCCCTGTTCTGATCACAGAATCATAGAATCACCAGGTTGGAAAAAGACCCACTGGATCATCAAGTCCAACCATTCCCATCAATCACTAATCCATGCCCCCCAGCGCCTCATCCACCTGCAAGAGCCCTTCCAGCACATTGGGGCTGGTTTGAGCACTGCCCACACAGCAGCTCAGAGCCCCTGCCCAGCCCCGTGTTCCACCAGCCCCAGAACCAGCGCCCCCCTGAGGCACTTGCAGTAAAATGGACCTTTTGCCACATGCCTTTGTTTTCCTTCAGCAGCACCTGTAGGCAGACAAGGCTGGGTGAAAACAGACCGACTGAAAACAAACAAGATGCGAAGGAGGGGGAGCCCAGGCAACAGAGCACAAGGTTAAATACACACATGGAGAGAAGTAACTAGTCATCACACCGCTTTCTAAATTAAACAACTTGAGCCAGAATCGCTTAAGAGCAAACACAGACTACTGACAGCTTAGAGAAATGAGTTTATTAGAAACTGTTAAGCACTACAGAAAACTAGGATTTTAGAGTATTTTTTCAGTAGACAGCACTCCGGCCTTATGCTACAGACACCGTATTACGGACTTTGGCCAGCCCCTGTGCTCCTAAGGTACAGACTGAGGATGAGACATTCAAGCAGCAGCATGCACAGTGAGACAGGAGCAGTGCAAGGAAAACCCTTTTGATTTGCATAAGTTCAGAGAAGGTACACAGTTCCACACTTGTTTTCCTCAAGGCAGTTTGGATTGACTCAGTTACTAATGCCCTAGAGGCACGAGGGGGCTCAGCCTCCCCGCTTTCTCTGCCTTCAGTGCTAGTGCAGGTTGGGAGCTGCAGTACAAGGAGTTTCAATAAATAGAAGTGCAGCTTTCACACTACTTTAACAAAAACACAACCACAAGGTTAAAGCACGTGCCGCCTTAGACAGTCGCACCAACAGACACCTTGTCGCTTTTCAGAAAAAATAGGAGTCTATGTATTAAGGCAATGCAATTTTTTTAATTCAACAACATAGAAATTGTAACGAACGGCATATTTTCTGATAACTTCTGAAGTATTTAATTGTAAAAAATATAGTTACTGATCACATGCTACTCTATCAGATATTCTTCATTATGTTCTGAAATACAGTGGAGCATCACTAACTTATCTTCCAGCCAGGAGCTGCACAACAGACATTAATGACTCCCCTCCCAGTTGAAGTCCTCCATCGCTCCTTCTCACTGCATTTCTACCTCTCCTCTAAAAGAGAAAAAAACCCCACAAAATATTTATCTGGCTCCTGAAAGGAGCTTTATAGCAAGGCTCAACTATATAGAGTAAAAAGATACAAAAGGTCATTAAAATCCAAAAATTCAGAGAAGAAAAATGTAATAAAAATAAGTACGCACAGCTTGATGAACCAGGAGAGACATAGCAATTTGCTACAACATTTCTCAAAAAGTGCTAACCAATTTTAGCTTAAAATAGTTCAAGAGATCACACAACCTGCTACCACGCTGTAAAACTGAGTATTTTGGAAATTCTAAAAACTGGCTTGACTGTAGAAAAAGTATTACCTCTAATTTACACAGTGTTTTTCTTTAGGCACACTAGAATAAATACAGACAGTCAAATGCTTCATTAAGTCTGTAGAAGGCTAGAATTAAAACCAAGTGAGCAACTGTTGTGACAAACCTCACGGTTTTTACACGTGTCTCTCTATATAACCATGTGTGTACAGGGCTGCGTATCCCTAACTGCATCCTCAAGCTACTGCAAAAGTTACTTTAAAGGTAAGACTATTTTCTGCCAAGAAGTCACTTTGGGAACTACTGGCTTCTACGGGATATTTATCAGTCAGATTTTCTGAGAATTTTCAGTCAAAACGGTTTATTTGTACTTTTGGGGCAGGGACCTCAGGTTGGAGCAGAGGCCAGGCTAAGCCAACACCAGAGGTTGGGCAGGACTGGAGGGCGGAAAAGATGAAATTTTAATAGCGCTGATGAGAAAAAATATTTCTATCTCAAAGTAAGGCTCCTTCTCCACTCAAATCCAAAGGGATCGCAAGCTGTTCTTTCCCTAAGGAGCATGCAGCAGCAACCTCAGTGATTCACCAGCCCTTCCTGCTGCCACCTTAGTAAAACCGGTTTTACCTCTGGAGTGTTTTACTCTTCCCTAGCACATTCAATGACCCCACATCTCAATACAGAACCACAAAAGTGCTTGGGGAAGCAGAAAAGCTGTTGCATGTGACTTTAGGTCAATGACACCTGTCTGGTGATCCACCCTGCGGTCCCTAGTCAACAAAGAGAAGTATTACAGCTAAGATTGGCACAACTGGTGGTCTCTGATCAGCTGGGAGCCTAACAACAAATTCCAGCATCCCTGATTTTATTTGAAGAAGAAACCAGCTCATGGTTCTGGACATCCAGTTCTGGCACACTAATTCCCTACTAGCTCACAGCAGGGTTAGACAGGAACTGAGGTTTTTAGTTTGTGGTGACTGAGGGCATTCAGCACATAAAAGCTATTCAAGTTCATCCCACTATCTGGAAACAAATTGAAAAACATCACAAACAAAACCAAGCAGCATAATTTTTATTTGGTGTTACAACAGATGTGCAGCACCCATGCTTTTGGGCGCTGCATTTTACTGTTCAAGATTTTTCTTTTTAAAATCTAAACAGTTGCCCTGTTCAGACAACACCATGTGCTTTTTTATATACACATCGTGACCCCTGCATTCAGCCTGTCCAGTTAACACTAGAAATACTTGTCAAGACAATACATTATTTTATCTTTGCTATAATTAGGGAGAAATCAAAAGAAAAACTTTTATCTGACCGATTACATGTACTGTACATACCTGTTCCAAAACCAAAGTACTCAGATAGGAGCTTCTAATTTAATGCACTGTTATTCAAGTCAAAATGCTGTACACCTAAATATCCACACAATCATACATTCCTAATGATTCTTCTTTACACCCTTATTTTTCCTTTAGACATCTGTTTTAAAAAAGGAATAAAGAAGTTGCCCTGTAGATCTATATTTCTTTAGAACAAAACATTATATACTACAATTGAAAAATAATTTTATCAAAACCAGATTCAAATCCCTGTTCATGTACAATTTTCAGTTAACGGTTCATGTTGAAATTGCACTTTGCGGAAGGAATAAAATTAAAAACTGAAAACATGTTCTATTTCCTTTCACAGGAGACTGCCTCTTCAGGATTTTTCTTCCGCGTATGTTTGTATTTGTCTACATACGCTTTCACGAGATTTGCCACCTTTGCAGAATTAACTTCTCCACTTTTGCTATGACAGACCTGCAACAGTTTTACAGAAAAACAAATGTTTAAATATTTTGTTGATCCATCACTGGTCCACATTATATATTTTCCAAGCACCCCAGGTTTCTCCATCTCAGGCAGAACAACTTTGGAAACTCTTAATACTTCCCAATTGCTTCTCATATACCTCTGAATTCCTATTCAACTCTTTCATAGAATGAGAGTTGTGCTCTGAGGAGCTAAGAAAGCTCCCACAGATGAAGACAAAGATATTTTTGCTTTTCCTGTTCCAAGCAACTACCAGGTGCTCCCACAAGATTAAGAAACGCACCCCAAAACTACTTCAATGGAAACACACGCATTCCAAATTACAAGATCAACTTACTTTATCTACAGCTTTCCGCACAATTTCTTTATATTCTTCCTTAGTGATGTCTTTATTTTGGTAGAAAGGTTTAATAGCTAGTTTCACCTCTTGTGCTGCTTTTTCTTGAATTAACAATTTCTGATGAAAAAAACAAGTGTTATTTTTCACTGCCTGCACATCATGCGTGTCAATCACAAATTAAAACTTTACAGGAAAGTTTTACAAAAGACTACAAAACCATGCTGTCCTTGCTCACACATCAGCTTTCAGGAGAGCTGTGTTTAGTAAGAACAGAATGTTGTCCCACAGCAATTAAAATAATATTCATAATGATGCTGCTTTAATGAAGGCTACATTAAAGCATCAGCTTGCTAGTTTATGTCCTACAGCTGCCACAAAAGTCATCACATACATGAAGGTACCAAGCACATTACACAGAAGGGGTATTGTCACAGTTTGCTGGTTTTTAGTGTTTCAAATTTTATATATATAATACATACAAATGTTCATATATATTTTATATATAAATATATAAGATGGTACACAAATATATACTCTGAATTTTGAACTTGCCTGGTCTTTCTTTGAGCTATCTGCACTGGCTTCCACTGTTACACTTGCTTTGTTTTCTCCCAGTTTTACAGCAGCGTTAGAGCTCTTGATGTGACTTGATGATGTCGCATTACCCGAACTTGGTCCCTGAACTGTTCCCACATTTCCCAGGACTGTTGCTGGAGCAGGCAAGGCTGGAGCACTCATGTTATTACTTACATGAGCAGCATTTGGAATACTCTGTTTCAAAAAGTTATCAGCAGTTAATACATTATCCTTCAGCATGAACACACGCCTTTCTAAACTCTCAGAAGCTATACAAAAAGCATCAACACTATGTGCTTTGGTTCATTAGCCAATCTCCACACTGTCTGTTACTATGGAAGGTACACACATTTCAGATCTATTCAAAGAGAAAAAAGATAAAGCTTGAAAAGTAAAGCATCCTCCGGTGTGGTTGCTAGAATCTTGGTCTGGTCCCAGTGGCAAAGCAAGCCATGTATCCTGCAAACAGGTGCAGAGTGCGTTAGCACAAGAGAAGCAAGTTCAGGGCTGCAGAACCTCTCTACTTGTCACAGGAGTGCACAGAAAGCCCTGGTTTGTACACTGAAGTAACTTTTTTTTAAATCACTACTTAAACACACATACAAAAAAATTACCTTAAACCACACTGTCATTCCTGCATCACAATGATGCTGCTTTGCAAACATTTACTTTCAATGTTTGTTATCACCTTGAACTTGCAAATGAATTTCAAATGTAAACACACCTACAAGTCTACCTGAGGCTAGAGATGAAATGCAGGCTGAAGCACCAGGGGCTGTTCTTCAGGTAAAGCTGTTTTTTGTGCATCTCCATACACCACCAATAGACCACAGGCTCTGTTGATACTTCAGAACCAGGAAATTACGTGGTTCTCCGACCTCAGACAGAGGTAATTTCTAGCAAAAGCCAAGAACGCTTCCTCCCAGCATGTTTCTAGCAGGCTACCCTGAATGCTACATTTTTGCAAGTAATCACCATTACTTTTTCCACACCTGCATTTATCCAGATGGGAAATAATGAAACAGGAATTTGAGCTCCTTGGAGAGAACACAAATATTGAGCTGTTATTAACCAGTATGCTGATGCTCATCAGTGAGCTCTCACTGTCTTCCTTTCAACAGGAAGAACAGGTGGAGTCCTGCAGCATCCAGTAACTCCTATTGTGCCACCAAGGACTTGCCCAGTGAAAGCTCAAAGAAAAAGCACAGCAGCACCCAAGAGCATACAGGTTCACACATTCCACTCCACAAAAGCAGGTAAAAACAACAGACATAACACAGGATTTATTTAAAAAATAACTGCATTTTGGAGCGATACTCAGTCTTCGAAGGAACATTGTATTGCTGCACTAGATACTATATTTCAGAGGTTTGTATTAGAGGTTAAACCTACTGAATTTCCAATTGTTAAAATACTTTAGAGACAGCGGGTATTAATCAAATCAGCAGGCAATCTACTGGCGTTTTAGTTCCAATACCACCTTACTGTTTTACCCTGCAGAGTACTACAGTATTTCATATGGCCTGTAACCCCACCCAGTATTTCCCTTAGTACTTAACTCCTTTTGTTCTAAATTAATGAATGCAAATGGTTAACAGCAGCTGAAAGTGAAAAGAATGTAGGCCCCTTATTAGTTTACTTCAAATCTTTAGAGAAGATGCAGCAACACAGAGGATCAGAAATCATTATTCTGGGACACTTTTGCAACCCGGAATGAAGGGGAAAGTACTTTAGATTAGAGTAAGAAGCCTGCAAGAAAACAAAAGCACAAACCTCAGTCAAACTCTCAAAAGTCCTTTATACATCAGAGATGCAGTGTTATATCTCCTCACAGAACCATGAGTTCTCCTGGAAGTTGTTCCTATTCCTTTCCTTCATATAAAAGCTCTTAATATAAAGAGCTGGCTACAGGAGGAGCTCACATACACAAAAGCTGCTTTAAGATAACCTGAAGGGACAAAAAGATTATTTGACCTGCCCCAAGCATAGCAGAGTCTTTTTGAAACTGGAGAAATGAAGTAGGAGTTAGGTCTGAAACAGGGCATGCAAAACCAGCAGAATTAGGCAAGAAGGGGAAAGTAAAACATACCAAAGAAAGCTTGGAAATTATTAACAAAGAGGCTTAAAAGAGTAAGCAGAATAAAAAGTGTGTGTGTAGGGAAGCCACTGAGAATGACAGATGGGAGATGGAAGAGTGGAACAAGTGGGTACCATTCAGTACTTGATAACTTTCCTCTGCTGACACACCCTAGGGAGATGAGGATCACAACAGAGGTTGGGGTCACTTCCTACAGGCTGCTGAAAGGGGATGCAGGCATGTCCTAAAGATTAGGTTTTGAAGGGGAAAACTTAGTTTTGGAAACAGGGCACTTATAAGAAAAAGGTAGTGGATTGATTAAATTCTTCAGTATTCCATGACCAGATGGAACACTGTTTCCATAAAAGCCAAATTATGGTGTTGTGTCTTATTATTTAAAGCTCTAAGCCCCCCAAAACAGCCCATATCCTGATGGATGCTTCCACTTAAAATTTGGTGTGGGGCAGAAGAAGACAGGCAAGAGAAAGAAACTGCAAATATAGATTTATCTAAACTATGGTTCAATAAAAGAAACCCTGATATGACTTCAATAGTGCTCTTGCCATGGCTTCTGATAAAGCATACCTGCAACTGTTTTGCATCTTGCTGTGTAGCAATGTAGTTGACTTGTTGAGATGGTGGGGGTGGAGGTGGAGGCGGAGGTAATCCCTGAGACAAGTTTGTGGGAGCAGCTACCTGTATAAGAGGCATTCCGGTGGGGAGATGCATGGGCATTGGAGGGTGGATGTTGTAAGGATTTTGTTGCATATTCATCATGGGAGGATGGACGCCCACTGGATACGGAAACATATTCATTGGTTGGTGCTGTGCATTCACTTGTGGCATTACATTCATTTGTTGCTGCATCATATTTACTGGTAACTGAGAACCATCACTTTGCTGGTTACCTTGGTCTTTGAGGTTTGGATCTATCAAAAGGAAAAACAAGACAGTATGTGAAGCAGAAAATCCCTACTTTGTAAAGTGGAGGGGGAGCCGGGTATCTAGACTTTTAATGAAGTATGTACTATCAAAACCTTTCCATAATCCAAATATTTCAAAGATACTGCATGACATTATTACACAGCTCTCCTCACCAGACATGTCATGGAGCCAAACACTACTCTGAGTTTTAAAAGTTCAGGTTACTATGAAAGCCTGCACTTTGAATTTCCATTTTTCTTTACTCGTTCCTAGAGCACAACTAATAAACTGTTTCATCACAATGGAACAGTAATTCTTCACAAAACAGCAGGAAGACGCTGTAACCTATCCAGCTTCTGCAATTGCAGGTGGTTAGTTGTACTGTACCGCAAATGCAATTCCTTGCATCCCTTTGTCTGATTCACACATGCTCACTGTACATTTCTGGGAACTACAGAAATACTCTGCTGTTTTTTCCCCCCACTGAAAAATAAAACATCCTCAACCAATTTCAAAGATGTTCACATTTGGAAAGTGTTGCTCAAAACCCCTATAATGTACAACAGGTATAGGCTACAAGTAAAAATAACTTCTTGGGGTGGCACTTATTTAAAAAAAAATTTAGTATCTCATTCCATCTTCAACAGAAGTTAAAATTTAGATTAGCAGCAAACCTTCCAAAAATCAGGAGATTGGTTCTGAGAAATGGTTAAGTACTTATAATTCAGATGTCCTTCCCTCAGAACCCCTTCCTTGAGGAGCACTGGTGGCTAATTCACAGGACTGGGATTTAATCCCTTACATTTCACCCCAAATCACCTTTTTTGAGATCCCAGGATAACAGAATCACTGAGGTCAGAAGGAATGTATTTGAGATCACTTAGTCCAACTTCCCTGCTCAAGTAGGGGCAGCAAAAGCAGGTCGCCCAGGACTGCCACCCAGGACCACATCATGATGCCAAACTTAGCTTATCTGTTTTGAGAGACCGTTGTACTACTCAGTTGAATACAGGTTCCAAAAGTGAATGCAACAGTGTGACTGTTCCTGAATTATGCAAACTAAAATCCGCAAATCACAGCATATTTTCAGTTAAAGGTCTGACAAATTTTGCCAGCAGCACACTGAAGGCTGACAAAGTTGTCTCAGAACTAGGAAGTCACTGATGCAGTTATTTCTGAAAAGAAGGAAAAAACTACTGGTGTAAAGGATGAAAATAGTAAGAAACAAAACAAGGAGAAAATGGGAAAGTGCAAGCATGGTTGCTTTCAGAACTGGATTTCATAATTTTAAAATACAATTTACATCTGCCTCAAAAGATTAATGCCTCTGAACTTCTTAGAAGTCATCTACAATCTTGACCACAGTTAACTCACTTTCTACCAAAGTTTATTTCCATCAGGGCAGTTACCTCTTAAATATAAACCAGTAAAAAAATATCAGACTTCCATTGAGGCTCTGGAGGAGTTTTAACACTGAAGTACAGTAAAATTATCAGTTTGGAATTTATATATCTCCCTAGATCTTTTTAAGCATTTATCATGTCTAGAATCTACTGTGTGGGTCTGCAAAGGAAAACAAGTTTCCCTGAAAAAATTACCCTTTTAAAACATGTGCAGGTAGTATAACTATGAAGAGGAATGACTTTCTCTCCAGTGAACTTGATTTGAGTAGAATTCTTCAGATGCATAGATCCATAGATTCAATCGCAGAACCATTTGGAATAGTTTGGGTTGGAAGGGACCTTAGAGATCATCTCATTTCAATCCCTCTGCCATGGGCAAGGACACCTCCCACTAGACCAGGCTGCTCAAAGCCCCATCCAATCTGCCCTTAAACACCTCCAGGGACGGGGCATTCACAACTTCCCTGGGTACACTGGTGCCTCACCACCCTCATTGTGTAGAGTTTCTTCCTAACATCTAATTAAATCTTCCCCCTTCCAATTTAAAGCCATTACCCCTTGATCCCATCACTACATGCCCTTGTAAAAAGTCCCTCTCCAGCTTTATCATAGTCCCCCTTTAAATACTGGAGAGTTGCTATAAGGAGCACCTGAAGCCTTCTCTTCTCCAGAAAACTCTAAAAAACTAGGAATACCTTGTTCAGCTGTTTCCTCTTGTCTCATTCCCCATCCAGTCTGTGGGTTTGATGAACTGCGTCCCCTTCTTGAATAATAATTCTGCACATCAGCAGGTAAAGTCTTTCTTACAGCCCAGCTGGATGCAGATGTCCACCCAGACCTGTCAGCAGGTGTATCAAAAGAATAATCTTGTTCATTCTTACGCTTGTATGGCTGATGTTCTGGGAACCTTGAAGTTTCATTCCCAGAACCATTTGAGTTCCCTGAGAGAGGTTTCCTACTTTGCCAGTGATTTTCACTCTGGTCTCCATACATGAAACCACCTCTTCCACGGCCACCTCGACCACGATGACCTCTCCCTCGATTTGGAATCCAACCCGAACCAAAGTTTTTATTCCAAGAATGTCCTGAATTATCATGCCTGCTGTCTTCCCAATGTGGTTTCTCTCTCTCTCTGTTCCTGACTTCAGGAACAGAGTTTATCCTTTCCATCACCCAGTCTGGACAATCATTCCTCCACTTGTCTGAAGAATACTGCTCATCAGTGTTCTTTTCTGTATTGTCCTCTTTTTTAAGACTTTCATTCTGTTTGTCTTCATCACTTCTTCTGTATCGATCATTTCCCCGGGGACTCCCCCAGCTGTCATTTGCCCATCTCTCTTTCCATCGAGGTGAATGACTGTCTCTCTCATTTCTAGAGAATGAAGAACCTTTACTTCTCGTCCTAGATCGTGATCTTGACCTGGATCGTGACCGTGATCTAGACCACCTCCTGTTTCTTCTCTCTCTGTCCCGGTCTCTTCTTTGACTATCTCTGTCACTGCTTTGAGATCTAGATTTTTGCCTTGGAGATGAACCCCTAGTTCTTGACCGAGAAGATCTCCTGCTTTCCCTGACAGTTTCCCTTTTAGGAGATCGAGATGGTGTTTTTTTCTCATCTTTGAATGTCTCTCTCTTTGGAGAGTGAGATAAGGATCTCCTCCTCTCCCTCACAGTTTCTTTTTTGGGTGATCGTGACATCCTGTCTCTGGTCATCTCCCTCTTAGGAGATGGTGACTGGGATTTCCTGCCCTCTCTCCTAGAAGGAGACCAAGTTGTTGACGGAGAGTGAAATCTAGATCTTCTAGTTCGAGTCTTTTTCTCTTTTTTGAGTTCTGACTGGCACTCTCTTTCTTGAGGAACAGTTTCCTCTTTTTCATCAGGAAGTTCTGAAACTGATGTACAGTTTTCCATGTCACACTGTAAGGAGTTCACTCCTCCTTGCTCTATACTTTCAACTGGTGGTAATGGCTCAATCTGAGGTTCATTCTGGTCACTGCAAAACGAGTCACAATCCATTGGTATCATTTCATTGTTATCTTCACCAAAATGTTTTTGTTCAGCATCTGCCCGCGGTGACTCTGAAG
Organism: Piaya cayana; assembly: GCA_013389865.1. Taxonomy (NCBI): domain Eukaryota; kingdom Metazoa; phylum Chordata; class Aves; order Cuculiformes; family Coccyzidae; genus Piaya; species Piaya cayana. The sequence continues at coordinate 182,242 of WAAB01013920.1, forward strand.
TTCCACTTTCTGGTACTGCATTCTCTTTTAAGGACTGTTCTGATGTACTGACCACAGAAACATTGTGTATTAAGGTATCTGGTTCTTCATCTTGAAAAGTTTTAAAATTTTGACTGTTTGTACTCTCACAGTCTACTACTGTTTTTAATTCAGCTTCAGAATTGTCCATTTCTATGGCTTCTGGAATCTCTGGCAATTTGCTTCTGGTGCTCTCTAATGGCTCATATTTTCCCAAAGGCTCTGTATATTCCAACAATTCATTTTCTGGACTAGCTACAGGTTCATCTATTTTTGTCAAAGTTTCTTCTTTCTCCATGAATTCATTTTGATGGCTACACAATGTCAGCTCTAAGTTTTCAGAAGCTGCATGGTCACACACATCACCTCTGGGACTGGTAACTGTTTCCATTTGTTCCAGAGTGTTTTCACAGATGTCATAATCTTTATGATCAACATCTTTTTCAGTAACACCTTTTGCTTCAAGTTCCTGACTTTCGGTCCCTGAAGTTAGTACTGGAAGCTCCTGGGCAGAAAAACATGCATCCGTGTTGCCCGAAGTATCTTCATCTTTGTCACATTCTCCTTTAGTTTCCTCAATTTCTGCATGTTCACTACAGCTTTCCAATCCATTAGCAGATTCTACTTCTGCATTATTTTTCTGTGGAAGGTTTGTGTTATTGCTTTCACTATCTGACTGCTGCTCTTTATCTAACATTAGAACTGCTTCAGACTCAGCAACGTCATCATCTTCCACCGAATCACTGGATGCTTTTGTAGAACGTGCAGAACTTCTCAGATTCTTTTTAACTACAGGTGTCTGTTGTTTAACAAGCTTTTTAGACTTTCGTTTTGGAGGAGCCTTCTCTGATTCTGAAGGAGATTTATTCAGAGATGAGTTACTGCCATCAGATGTACCACATGCAGAACTGCTTGAACAAGGTGAGGTCCGAGACTGACCCAGTGTCTCGTTTTTGCTGTTTCGTGCAGATCTTCTTCTAGGAGTAGTGTTAGCCAATTTCCTTCTACTTCCTCTAGTTGCAGATGAGCCAGAAGATTGCTTTTTTTCTTCTCCTTCTTGGGTACAGGCAACAGCACATCCTTTGCTTAAAGATTCTAATAAAAGCAGATTACATTCAGGTTTGTTAATAACCATTTATCCAAGCACAGTTAAGAACATAAAATGACCCACTTAACAGATAACCTAAATTAATACAATTTAAGATCTAGTATGAAATGCTGTCACAGCGTTTATTTTCACTGCAGACATTTTCCTTTAAAGAACAGACTCAAGTTAACAAACTGACATGTCAGACATCTAAACACAAGTTATAAAAGCAGTATCAGCATGGCTACATGGTCAGTAATGGCATTCCCAATGAAACATTGCCTAGCCTATTGGAAGTAAAGTCTCGGTACTACAGAAAGTGAAAATTTAAGTGGCCATCAGTGGATGATCGCATAGGAAGCGGTTAATTAGAGGTGGTTACAGCACACCTCTCCAATCTAATTTCAGGCAGTGCAAACTTATTCACCAGTTTTAAGACAGATAGGCAAGCTACTTCGTGGTAGCAAGTCTACGTATGAAACACAAGCCTCTTTTTAGCATTCCTTACTACTTCTAAAATTGTAACAGAAAAGCTTCACCACCTTTGGACTTGGATCAAATATGAGGCATTTCAGTTCACTGAATCATTATTTAAAAACATTTTTATCACAAAAGAACTGCGTAACACCAACTTAAACCATAACAATAGTTGTAGATCCACAACACGTTTTCAGGTCAAATTAGTAAAGACTATTTACTGTAACAGAATGTAAAAACCTGCAGCATCTACAGGGAAGATTCAGACAGTATAGTTACATTACAATCACTGATATTTGTATGACTCCTTGCACAACCCTAGAAGCAACTGCCACGTGCTACTCTGAAGAAAAACTGCATGTTTTAAGTATGACAAAGATGTAGGGGTTTGTGCAAAAATAAAATAGATTTTAAAAGTTTATGACCATCTTTCAGGCAAAATTTAATAAGGATCACAAGATCCAGTATGCTTTACTTTTATGTGTGTATTTTCAGTATTTTCTTCATTTTTCTCCTATCCTCTACCTGTGTAGAAAGTCCCAGTGTCCCGTTTTGTCCCTCTTCTGCCTTTTCTTTCATCTACCATACTTTCTTTAAGAGAAGGCCTTGCTCCTTTCTCATTTATGTGTATCTGCCATGCATCTCTAATGGTGTTCAGGTTAGGTTTTCTCCTTGCTTTTGTCCTTACCTTTTTTCCTGCATGTCTTGTCTTTTCCTCAGTCACTATACAAACACTGAATGGGGAAGGAACACCCACTTAACAGAATGTGACCAAAATCCTCAAGGTACATCCTCCACATCCAACATTTCCTATTTTCACTAGGAAACTCAAAGACTATATCTTACTTCCTACATGGTTCTTTACCAGTAAAGTAAGAAGTCATCAAGTCAAACTTGAAGAGGACTTTAAACTTCTGTGTCAACATACTGAAATATTTTAAGACTCAATCTTAATCACTGCCCTCAGTAATGACTTAATGACTGTCCACAGTACAAATAATACATTACAGTAAACATTTGAACTTTAAGTGTGGTGAGAACATATGGAAATATACAAAAATAACTTAAGAATTTAATGATGTGTCCTGTTAGCTGACTAATCTTACATTTCAAAATCACACCTTTAAGAGACGTAGCATGCTTACATAATCAAGATAGAAAATGAGAAAAATTTGTTCTAAATATAAATTTGAGAACAAACATATTTGAAAAAAAAACCCAAAAACCCTTCCTTTTCTTTTGCTGTCAAGACTCAGTTTCCTGCCTCTCCCAAAAGACAGTGTAAGGGATTTTGTTCCATGTTCTGCCTTAGGAGTTGGTGATGTTATCAGTATTTGTGGATCAGTTGTTGATATTATCAATAGCAATTACTCAATGCGTATGTTGAAAAATAAATTTGGAGCTTATTTTAATATTCTTTGTCCTTCTGATGAGAGGAAAATACCCACATTTGGTTTGGTTTTGGTTTTTCTAATGCTTCTAGCACATATTAACACAAAAGCCTGACTCTCTATGTAGAAAGGTAAAGGGAAGTCAAGAAAGATAAGCTAACATATAAACTCATTACTACTAGAAGTAATGGTTAAGCAGCAGTTAAATTGCACCTCAAAACGTCAGAGGAAGTTACCTAATAATTTTTCACTGGGGAATGCATCAGTGAAATAAGTATCTTCAACGAGAATGCAGAGAAGAAATGAAACATCTTTTTCATGATCTTCCACTACTCACTTCTTTCTAGCAGCTTACATACTTCCTCACAGTTTTAGCAAGCCAAGAGACCCAAATCTCTTATCTCTTTGCCTAAGAGTCAAATTAAAGTAGTACAATTCCCAATTCAAAGACGGTATTATCTCTTGCTTTATAAACCAGCACTCCTTTGTTTTCACTTCTTTGAACTTGTGCGGCCTGTTGGAAAAGAAACAACATTCTTGCCGCATACGGAGAGGCTGTTAAAGCAACTGGAGGAAGGTAATTCCTTCCAAGTCTTTGTCTTCTGCTAGATTCTTGACAGACCCTGAGCCTTAGCACCTTTGCAAGCTTTAGCCCCATAGGGTTTGTAGGCATACTGGAAGAGAACCATACACTGCATTGTTTCCTGACCACATGTCTCTGTCAGGAAATAGTTTGTGTCTCACTGCAGAATATACCACTGAAATGTGTCAAGCAATTAATAACGTCACAAAATATGATTTATCATTGAACAACAGGAAACGATTTTGTTACATGAAAGAAAATGTTCAACTTGGAAACAGAATTACACTTCATCTGGAGTGCTGGTTCATCTTCTATATTCAAATTTCAGAAATAAGTTTTGAAATAGTACTGAACTGCACAGAAAGGTGTGTGGGAGTTTTTTTCCTGTTAACTATAACTATATAATGTACTTTGATTTCTGAGACTCATTTTAACAATACTCCACATAAGCTATAAAAAAAACTTACAAAAAAAAAGTTTACCAAAGTTTTCCAAAGGCCTGATATTTGTTGGAAGAACTGTCCCTGGCACTGTAGCAGAAGTGAGAAGAAAGGTCTCAGCTTCAGCTCCATAAGATATTAAAGGAATTCTGGAAAAGTAAAAGGATTAACATTGGCTGTTTTAGTTGTGTGGAGCAAATTTTGGAAACAACACACAAAACCAGAACATCAGGCAACCATGACAGTTCCAACCTCACCGCAGCTGGAGAGCAAGGCAAAGCTGACAGAAAACAAACCCTTCCTTCTCTTCTATAATTTCAGGCTTATTTTAATGCTTAATCTAGTAAAACAGTTTGAACAAGGCATGCTCTGTTAAAGTAATATACATTTGGCTTTCATCAAAGCTAAATACAGAACTGTAACAGTCTACTCCAAATTAGTAGGCTATACTACTGGAAACAAAATTCCAAATGCCGATTTAGTCCTCCAGCAGTAGAATAGACTTTTCTAGGGGGGGATGGAAAGTGGGGAAGTCTACACAATTTAGTAAAGGATTATTTTTTTTTAACATAGGTAGTAAGCATATACTTATTCAACAAACCTTGGGCAAAACCAGAATTCAGTTAGAGATCTTCTATTTTTTAACTTATTGCTGAGCTGGAATGAAACCTTCCATGTAGAAAAGTACATGTAAAAAACATTGAAATTCTAGATGCAACTTCTAATTATAACTAAAAATCTCTTTTACTTGTTCTATTGTCTTTAGCCCTTGTTTTACACCAAAGAGTAACAAGATATGTAGCAAAATTAAGATCATAGATAGAATCAATTTCTTATTGTCTTATTTTAAAATCAATTATTCTTGCACTTCTGCTTTATATACATGAAAACACCCTTAGGGTATATTTTAAAATACATCTGCCCACCGATTAAAAAAAAAAATTATATTCTCCATTTCATTCGTTAGAACCCTCTCTTCACTCTTTCTAGATGCATTTGTTCATAAACAATTACAGAAAGAAGTGTTAGAATCAACCCAAGAAAGGGAGAGGAAGGGGAGGAAGGAAGGAAGGGAAACAATTACACTGATATTAAAAATAATTTTACATTTGCATTATCATTATGAAATCGCACAAGAAACACACTGAACTATTTAAACTTGCATTTCTATGAAAAGTGACATGAAGATACACAAGTCAGTAGAGTTATGGTTGTCATGAGCATCAAAAACAGTATTGAGATATACAGAAAAAACTCTATTGACATAAAAATGTCATGCAGCAAATACACAAAGAATTAGCAAGTTACATGCAAACATTATTTAGTTTTATGATCAAACAATACTCCATCTAAACAGCAATTTGAATTAATTAAATTCCAAACATCAAGTATTATATTAAAATAGTTTGCACTATGAATACAAAATTCATACCTTTCAGCTCTAGCAAGCACAGATGAACAGGACAATTCCAGTTCTTGCCTCTTCTGTCTGACCGCTGCATTGAATTCTGTGAATTCTGTACTGAAGTACAAATTTCATACAAAAGGTTAACTTCATATTACAACAATTTTGTATTTCAATAATTGCTTTGTTAATGACTTAACTATATCAGAACTTTCATCAACAGTCATGACGAAACTATGTATGGTTATTGTTTTAGATGGAAAAAGCAGTCATAGTAAACATAACAGAATTCCTAAATAAATGAGGCGGGCAGAATGGAAAACAGAAGATGAAATGTGTCTTCTGGAGAGTTGAAAGACAAGAAACTATCATTGACAAATGAATACTGTTGGCAAAGTTTTTTTAATTTATGGACTGCTGAAAACATACAGACAATATTTTTTGATTAGGCCGTATTATCAAAATAATGTTCTCTTAGACTATTCTTTTTCTTCTATCTACTCAATCAAGATTTTTTTTTTTAACACCTCTTAAGTATTAGGCTTATCAAGTAAAATTGCTTCACGTATGTTTAAGATGTTCTTGTTGGAGTGGAAAACAACAGAAAAGATTGATACAAACCAGAATATTGACTGTTACCTGTTTTGCTAACTGCTGTAGTAGCAGAACTAACCCTTTCCTATTCAAGTCTTCAATTCAGCAAGGAGTGAAAAATAAAACTTATTAACACTGATCAATGAGATTAAAAGCATACTTAAGTATTTTAATGCTGGACTCATGACAAAATCTGGAGTGTGCACTTAATATTAATTCTAAAATATTTGCGTTTATCCTTTAACTGCTCTTCATGAATGAATATAAACCTAGCCAGTGTTCAAAATATTTCATGGCAATATCTACAGACAGAAGCAGCAAATCTACAATAGAGTAATGATCAGTTTAAATTAAGCACTAGTATATACTAACCAGTTATTTCTACAGCTAAAAAACGATTCTTCGTTGCTACTACTGGTCACAAGTGTGCTGAACAAATTAGTTCTGAAGCACTCACTCCAGCAGGTCTGTCTTCTGGGCTACAAAAAATTTTATGAATTAAAGACAAAAGAATAAGGTATTTAATACACGAGGATGCACTGAAATAAGGTCGTATCACATCAGCAAGACTTTAGACCACAAATAGCAGGCACAATAGTAGATCTATAGTTATATGCCAAGATTTGCAGTTACAGTAATTTTTTTTCTATTTAGCCTCTTAAACTTGCAACATCTGCTCTTTGCAGATAAACTTTACATTTTATATAGGCTTTCCATAGCATAATCTCCAATGCTTCATACATAAATTAGGAATAAACGAACCTGATCTTTACTATTTCGTAAGTCCCATTTCTGCTACCTAAAGAACCAAAGCAAGCACACCTTCAGATAGACACCTTCACAGCAGTTCACTGAATGAATGCTTGGTTTCAAAGTAACACGAAAGCTTAAAGTAGCTGGAATTCTTCTTTGCCTTGGGGTAGGATACAAAACTGAAGACTGACTGGTGCGTCTGTTTACTGAGCCCTCACAGAAAGGCACAATACTCAAAATCCACTTCATATTTCATCAAATACAACAATTTATCTCAACTGTCAACAATGCCTAGACACCCACTGTGTGCCAGCACATTGCCTTTTGCCCTGTGTCCAGTAAACTCTGCTGCTTTGTATCAGGCTGGCTACATGGGAAAAGGAGCTGAACAATAAACCTCCAGACACTTTTCTCAGACTGCCAGACTGACACTTACCTACACTGACCCATTTTTGCTATTTATACCCATTCACCTAAAAGGTTAATACCATCTCAAATCTGACTAGAACATACAAGTCATGGAATAGGAATTTAGTCTTCCCGTAATTTTCTTTCAGAATATATTTACTGTGATTAAAAATAAACCTCATAATGGAATGTATATATAAATGATCAAGTATGCCGTCATTATCCATCAAACTTTGGCACAGGAAGTTGATTTTGATGGGAACATGCCCTAATTCATCCGTGTGCAAATTGTTTCTCCTAAAAAGCTGGTGGGTTTAAGTTTCATTTTAAAAACACTGCAATTCTGAACATTAACATTTCTCCCTTTGTCTAAGAAAACCTATCCAGATGTTCTACAAATATCCTCATGAAGTGGTTGTTAGTAAATAAGTGCTTTATTTTAAATTCTTCCTTATTTTGAATGCTTACTGGATAATTGAGCCCTGTATCTCCTCCAGAAAACTTAAAATGACTCTGCTATTTTAAGCTCCTTTTTTGCAACGAGTACCATTTAGGAAATTAACGCTATTAAATAGTGCACGGTAAATCAGTGAAACTAGATATGAGAGCATTCACCAACCTTGAAGTCAAATTAGATGTTGATCTATCATTAAGCCCTATCCTTCCAGTTCAAACACTCCAACTCAATGAAAGGTACCTTTAACATTACATAATAACAAAATCAATATTTCTAAACACGTCACTTAGAAGGGGAAGGCTGGAGCCAAAGATATGCCTGAACACTGGTGTATAAGCACCAAATAAAAGTGACAACTTAAGCCATCAGCTACTGAAAAGACACGATGCAGTGTGTGCTCATACACTGCATGAAGTAAGGCAGCAGGCAGACAAGGAACTCAAAGGCCATTTTTCCTCCAAATTTTTAAACTTTAGGTAAGACAGAATGACAGAGAACACTTAAATTTACATTTCAGAATGAAATTTATGGCCTAAAATTATTTCATGTAAATCCAATTACAGGAATAACTGTGAATAAGAAAGCACTGATCACAAACTTGTGTCCGAGACAATATTTTTCAAAGGAGGGTAAGTAGAAATCAAACAGCCTGTATAGCTCCTTATGAATTCTGTATATTATAAGCCAGTGCTATAGGCTAAAATTAGCAAACAATTAGTGAACCAAACTTGTTTATTTTCTTACTTGGGACAAACCTCCCATTAAAAAAACAGCTTGATGCAAACTATAATGTCCAGGGCTTACTGATAAGAAATTTTCGAATTATTTTCATGAAAATACATAGTTATAATCAACAAATATAATATCTTTCTTATAATGGTACATCACAAACAGTTTGTACCTGATATCACCTTCTGGTGAAGAAAAATGAAAACAGAGTAGTTACAATACCTTATAATGTAACACCCTAATCCAAATAAAAATATTTATTTCCACAAAACCAAGTTTAATCTGAGAGAAGCTCTCAGAACCTAGCACTATATTCTAGCTACACCCTTCAAGATAAAAAAAGAAAAGATAAGATAAAGTTTGGATCATACTACTAAAGCTAATAGGAAAAGTTAACCTTAAAAATCAGCAGAAAGGTATTTTTAAAAATGGTTTAATGAAAAAGTTTACAAATGTTTCATTATCAGAACCAACCTTGTTTATTTTCAAAGCTTTCTTGTTTCGTTTCTCATACAAAATATTACCTGTGTAGAATAAGAAATAAAATTTTAAACTTAACTTCAGCACATTAGGTTTTGACTGTTAGTGTCAAAATTAATTATTGCAATGAGATATTAATGAAAATGTTTCTTCAGTGTACTTACAATTTATATACCTACTCAGTAAAATTAAAATGCATGCACCTTCACAGTAGCTTTTTATACATCAAGCAGTTTTCACCTCTTTAAATATTTGCTTAGGAAACTAAGTCATGAACACCCTTATCAAAGAATACCCATTTAATAAGCCTCTTACAATGGCAGTCCCAAAATACATTTAAGTGCTTTTGGTGGCTGAACTCCCACCAAAAAACATCCTATGTATAACAGCTACTCATTAGCTGTCTGATGCAGAAAATGACTTCAGGCTGAAAAAGAATCCTTTTAACTTGTGACCAAAATGAAAAGGCAGTCTTTATAGCAAAATAAGAACAGTAGTTCCACATACTGCAATTCTGTTTTCTGAAGTTGCAGACTTCTTTTACTCATTATTTGGTTTTCATATACAAATGAAAATTAAAAAAAAATGTGACTCAAAGAAAAAAAAAATCTAGTGTTCCTTAATGAAAATACCAACTTACTGTATTTTTTCTTCACAGTTTTGCTTAATTTTGTTGTTAATGGTCCTCTGCCTTGACACACAGCTCTTCTGCAAGATTAACAAAAGATATTACAGATTTTTTTTTTTGCACATTTAAGCTAGCAGTATACACACCCAAAAAATCCCTAGATCCTATTTTACAGAATTACTATTTTGCGCACATAAAACAAGTTCTGACTCCTATTAAAAACTTAACTTGCATTGTGTATATGATCTTACACACATTCAAAGCCACGGATAGAAAAAAGAAAAGCCATTTACACACCAAAAGCTAACAGACTGTATTGAATTTGAATGGTTAATTTTGCTTGATTTCATTGCAACACGTGAAAGATAGTATAACCTGCTTGCATAAATACATTGAAAAATATCAAAGTCAATGGTGATTCATAACAGGGAGCTGTAAAGATCACACTTATTTATTTTCTATTAAGAGTCAAAAAGGTTATTTACTTTGTTGTCTTTCCTGTAAAAAAGACTGCTTCAAATTCAATCTCAAGAAGTCTGTATACATCATATATTCCATTAAACATTGGCTTTAGATTGTCATTATTTAGTAAAATTTGTCCATGTGATTCTGAGCTTTGCCTTATAAAAGGCAGCAAATGTGACAAGATAAAGCTTCTCAAAGCAGGAATGATATGCCCACCGTTTCCTCTGAAACTTGCTAGAATAACATCAATTCTCCACAGCAATGTTTTGTAGTAAAAGATGAACATCAACAATGTTTATGGTAACATGCAAGAAAGAGGATGTCTGTTCAGACAACGAAGAGATTTATATTGTTAAGATATGATTTACCCATACAATCTTAATTCCCATCAATAAGAAATTTGCCAGAACTGCTGGAAAAATGCAGTTTTCACAGAGTTTGACGCAAGAAATACATTGCTCCTTATTTCTTCCTGTTACAAGTATTCAAGTAGGAATTATGATGCATCAGTGACAAAAAGCGAAGCTAAACTATTCTCCATCAGTGGTTTAAAAAAATGTCCAGGGTGTACATTTTAAACCAGTTGAATTATATATTTTGTATATTCCAATTGGAGTGCTTGAAATCTTGTGGATGACCAACCTCACATAACTCCGCACTTGTGCATCGCTGTATTTTCCCTTATTGCAGGCACAGTTTTCCTCTTCCTCCTTCCTCCTTAGTTGTTTTTTAACCTGAATCTGTATTGAAAAATAAAGTCAATCCAATCTAGAATCATAATACACATAGGCCTTAAATATATTCAAAGACTCTTAAGGTCTACTCAGCAAATAAGATGAAACAGAAGCACTTGAAACCATTTAAAATCTTTACTTTAACCTCAATTTGGAGATCCATTTGTTTTTGTTTTTTAAAATTTGTTTTTTATTAAATTGAAGCCTCCTCACCTCAGTATGTACAGTGGCTACACTAATTCCACAAGACCAAAACATTTAGACTGCCATGGCAAGTATCTCAAAGCTATGCACTATCTTCCACTGACAATTTGCAAGCTAAATTTTTTAAACTAAGCTGGGATTTGAATACATAAAAGTCCAGCTTGGAAAAATGCTGAACTATCACTCAATCTCAAATGCTTCCTCATAATTAAAAACACCTGACTCCTCTAGACTCAAATAAATTATGGATTTTATATAACATTATGATTTTTCCACATTTTCAAAATTCTAAGCAAACAATTTTTATTACATACTATAAATTTACTTCAATAGCAATGCTGCAATTGTTTGCATTAGATAGTTCATATTTCTTCATTCTAGTATCTTGGCTTTATGTGCAACTCTTTAAGCAATTAGCAATCTAGTTAGGAAAGTCACAAAGGGAAACCTGCCAATGTCCTGATAGCACCCTGCTAATATTGACTACCATGTCCACATCTCATGGCACATTCTATCTATCCCTACTGCTCAGCACTGTATTCAATACTGCACACTGAATTATAAGCATCTTTCTACATGTATTTTCAATATCACCTATCAGAATCAAGTTTTATTTTCCTGCTTGGTAAACTACAACACAGCCATATTAGTCAGAGTTGGAAGCTGAAAAAAAAAATCAGAAAAATATAGGTTGAACAAAGCTTAGTATTAATTGATTCCTCTTGCCTTCATATGCTTTTGCCTGCAAATTAGAGGTTGCTAATATACAAGATTCACCTCAGCTAAAGAAGAGGCAAGATTGCATGCAAATCGATGCAGCACTTGTTTACAAAGCCTAGTTAAAAAAACACTTTAAGACCAATTACTATACTTCTATTCTTGGATATATCAGAAACACTCAAAGATATTATAAATGAGCAATAGCAGCTTTACATTATTAATGTAAACACTTGCTTTGAAAAAATAATTAAGAATAATTCCTAGCTTCAAATATGTAATAGAAATCTTAATGCAACAATTATTTCATTAGGAAAGCTTATTTAACACAGCTGTATGAATAAAAGTCTACAGCATAACTTGGTGTTCCTACAACTGAAGTTATTTAAGAAAATGTGTCTGGAACTTACCTTCACCTGCCTTTCCAACACATCAAGCCTGCATACTGCTTGAAATGGTCTGCGATCAATGGGACATGAAGCCTGCGTCTGAAAAATTATTTTACTTATTACAAAGTATGTCATAAGATACGACAGTTTTCTACATTCTCTGCTATTATAATAGCTTACAGAAATACACAAATTGCAACTTATTCATGCTAAGAATGTATTTGCACACATTATCCATACACTCAGTATTTTGTTTCACATAAGTCGGGGAAAAGATAAAGGAAGTAAGAATATAGCTCAGAAGTTGTGTTTAAAATACAAGCGTTTTGCATCCACTGGCCACATTTTTAAATTCGTGTTAGATAACACTGATTTTATACATACACAGATGCTTTTAATTTCTTATTGTTCTTATGTTTTATTTCTTTTTTTTTTCCCCAACAGAAAGTGTGTTGGGCAATGATCACCCAAAACCATAAAACTGATAATACAAGACAGCACAAAGGGTAACATCTTCCCTCATCTTGCATTTATATTTGACCATACTACATTTTTTTTTTTTAGTCAGGAGGAAGACCATATTCCCACATTTAAGAAAACCGAAGTTTTACACATCACTTTGCGAGAGAATGGCACTGAAGAGGGTTATTTTATCCTACCATAGGATGGAAATATAGATTTACTGTTTTTTCCCCAATCACCTAAATGTCCTCTTAATGAGGCCGCACTACATCAGACAACATGTATACACAGAACAATAAGATACTGATAATCATGGAACAGAAGTTTCAAACAAAGTTCCACCCAATTGGATGATGTAGCGAATCAGCTTTCACATAAATTCATATATTAGTTTTTGCTGCTAGAGAACTGTTTTTTTTAATTCCACATGTAAGTTTGTGAGAGTTTGTTGGGTTTTCTTTATTTTTTTTTGTTGGTTTTGGGTTTTCTTTTCTCCTACCCCCCATCCATTTGGCTCAGTTCATAACTCTTCCAAAACAGAGATAGCAAAATAAAAACAACCCACAACAACCCCACCCAGCCTCCAACCCCAATTCATCCACTGAACAAGAATCACTACACAAATTGTATGACCCTAAGAGAACTAACAGAGCATTAAGCTTTATTTATGCAAGCAACATGCAGTATTAGAATTGCATAAGCAGCTATGAGAAACTTGCATATGAACTCTGCCCTGAAATTCAGTGGTGAACTTCATCCTTTTCATTGGGGGTTTTCATTTTTCCAGTTGATCCTGTTCTTTTCTCAAAGACAGACAGCTCATTTTTTCACCTACACAGCCCCCAGGCAGCTTCTGATTTCAGTTGAAGTAGACAGAACAAAGTTAGAGTGGGTAAGTTAAACACCAAACAAAAATAAACAAGGGGCAGTTTCATTGCAGTTGTTGAACAAGAAGGTAAGTTAAAGCCACTACCCCCTCTTTGGATGCCCTGATATTTTATCCTAACTGAAAACATCCCTGGTAGGACATACCATTGTTCCCTGCAGTGTCACAGCCTTGGTTAAGTATTTTGGGTAATTAAGTCAGTCCCCTAAGGACTCCGATGAAGACAGTTTTTGTCCTGTAGTCAATGTAAAGCTAACCCACAGTAACAATTACAGTTATACATAGTAGCAGAAAAGGAAGAAACCATTCTGACAAATGAAAAGCTATGGTTAAGTTCACATATGTTCAGAAATAGAGGATGCTCTTTCAACTTCTATTCAGTTGCTTTTTATAGCCCTAACATTATCAGATGGTTCACAACAAATCAAGAGAAATTCTAGTAAAGATGGGACAGTCTCATGTGCGTTCCCACACCCCTCAGCACCATACAGCTGTTGGGCAGCCCTGAGGTAAGTCAGAGGTTACTTTATCTACACTATCTAAACCATCCATCAGCTCTCATCTGTCTGCTAACATAAGAACAAGCCTTTTAAGTGGGTATTGAAAAAAAACCATTTTCCCTGTGAATTTGTGCTGCTATAGAAAAGTGTGAGGGTAAAAACGTAGTCAGCTTTTTTACAAGAAGCAATCATGAGACATGGTGGTTTCTACTACTCTCTTAGGCCTTTTCTGAGAATGTTTCAGAAACTAACGGTGTTGAAATTTCTTTTGTTCAAAGCAAGTTAGCAATTGCCCTCTTCTCGGTTTCTGTTCAGGTAGTGTCATAGGTATAAAGAACATAGACTGTTGTTTTGGGGGAGAAACATTTCAAACAAGAAGAAAAGCCATTGAGATGGAGTGAGTCCAAGCAAGTGCTATCACTTTTATTGTGCACAAGGGAGGAGGGGGGTAGGATGAGTCACAACCTTATAAAAATCACAGCTTCATACAGTACCTTCCTTTTAACATAGCTGTTTGAAAATCTGAATGTGTATTATTTAACAATCACCAAAATAATTACAAATACAGAACTACTCAGTTCTCATGTTAAAACTGGTAACTCTGAAGTGATTCATTCTTTCACGCATCCTGTGATATTGTGAGAATTCTCTTCATTAAATATGCAAGCATTCGTGAAGGTTGCAACCTCTGGAAATCTATCCATGAACACGTGCACATTTATATTTTAGAAAATTGAAGAATAATTTCACAGCATTTCATTTGGTTTTGATGACCCTCTAGAAAAACCTTGCTTTAGCTCCACAAGTAACATCACATACCATACTCACATAACTGCTACAGCACCACAGAACTGATCTCTAAACACAAGGAGTAAGTGTTCCTTATTCTAACTGTATCACTTGAAACAGCGTTTTAATAAATGATGTATACAAAAGACTGAAGCTGTTACTACATTCCAGCAGGGAATTTTCAGGAAGCTACAGAAGTAAGTGCAAGCTAGCCCCAAAACATACTTGGCTGACAAAATAACTTTGGCAGATATCCCCATCTCATCAAATTTCATGTTATGATGTTTCATAACAAGTAGTAACAAGATGCAAGTATGGGGAAAAAAGTTGCTGCAGTATGTATCTTCCCTTATAAGATTTTCTTATTCTCTTCCAGTGGCCTACAATAAAGCCTGTTCTTCAATTACAGTATTGAAATGCTGATCCAAAAAGAAACTTGGTCTTGCATTGTTTACTGCTTCCTTATTAGCAAACCTGTTAAGCAACACAAATTATACTAAATTGTTACAACATACTTCAAGTTTAAAGGCAAAGTTTATATAGTAACAGTAATGCCTGTCAAATTCAGTCCATCTAGTAATAACACTACACTAAAAAGCCCACAATTCCACCTCCAATTTCAGTGAATAGGAGAGATTGTAACAACACAATGACAAACCTCTCACATCTTGATGAAAGAAAAAGATGAAAATATCAGATGTACTATTTTCTAGAAGCGTGTAAAACCTCAGGATGACTCTTTTCCAGTCTAATTAAAGCAAGAACATTTAAACCTTCTGTAGCTATGCTTTAGGAAGGCAATATTACTGACAGGAGATTTTTTTTTAATTGGTTTATTTTCTTTGTTTGTTTTTCATCAATAGTAAAGACAGCATGCCTCACAGCAGATTCTAGTCTCAACAGCTAATCAGAATACATAGTTACAATTCTAGACCGCTGTCTTCCCTCTACCTGCATCACACAGTTGGTTAGTCCTTACATTCCAATCCAAAATTGTCTCAAAAGTCTTGACAAGTTCTCTTGGAATGGAAGCTGTCTATCTCTAGGAAAGGATAAAATAATTTGTTCTTTGTAAGGACCTGTGAATTCTATACTAGTATATGTCACTGTACTTCCTTCTGGTGACACTATTATGGGAAGAACTTAAGTCAAACATGAAGACACTCACACAGACTTTTGCACTGTACTTTAACAACGTTAAGTGAAATAAGTTGCATGAATTGTACTCAATAAATCACAGAAATAAAAAGGTTAAGGGTGGAAGGGACCTCAGGAGGTCATCTTGTCCAACTGCCCTGCTTAAGTGGGGAAATACACCAAGAACAACTACATACCACATACAAACCTGATTTGAAAAGAAGGTATCTGAAGTTTATATTTTCTGAGAGAATTTAATACACTTCCTGTGCAACTGTTCTCAGATGTGTTGTCTATGTGTACATTATTTCAGACACACCTGAACATGAAGGGTTTTTTATTGCTGTTTTGGCTTTTAGGTTTAGTGTTTCATTGAACACACTGCATATTTGGTTTGTGAATGGAATCCTAAACCTGCCTACAGTGCTCTGTACAGCAGAGTATTGTGGAGTGCGTTGCCACATAAGCTGATTCCTTCCTATATCCTTTACAAAAAAGGAAATCCAGATCAGAAAGAGTACACATTAAGAATTTCAGTTACCGTACAGATAGCTTTCTTTACCCTCAGGAGGATATTTGTGTGGTATACTCTACATCATCAATGATGCAAACCAGCACAAAGGAAGCAACTATTCTAACAGAAGTGAACATCTGCTAGACAGCTCCTTGTGCCAACTGCTTAGTTTTACGTCAGCCACTGATACTGATTAGGGTCTAACTGAATACATATGCCCAGGTGTTCTGGAAAAATTACAGCTGAATGTACTCCTCCATTTTTCCTCATCTGGAGGATCTGAATGAGGGAAACTAGGTATTGAGAGGCAGAGGGTCACTGAAATAAATGTGTCTTACACAATCACTGTGATAATGCAGAAACCACATCGAATCTTTTCTTTAGTATTCTTCTAATGATAGTTAGTAAGAGGAAAAGAACAAGGACAGGCATCTCCACTGTACTTATTAGCATGCTGAAGAACAGAAGATAAGTTAAAAAGCCTACAGTAAAGCAGAGCAAATATTTATCTCCTCTAATTTAAGACTGTTTTATTTGAATAGAATACAAAAAAGTAGACAGTATTCATCTAATGTATGCAGGCAAGATAATACTGCTACTAAAGCAGTTGTCTTAGCTGCAGTGCTTCTGGCACATACCTTGCTAACCTCCCTTCACAATAGTTTTTCTTAAGTGCTTTCAGAATAGATTATTATAAACTAGAACACATGCTTACCAACTGAAATACAAAATACAAGCATACCAGAAAAACAATGTTTTAAAATGTATAGTTTTAACCCAACTAGTTTTAATGTACTAGCTGTGTTATAGAAAACAAAAACCCAAAGTGATTATTCCCTTTGGAATAGCACTACAGTACCAATGGTATCTGAAGACTCTAGATCAGGGCTTTCTGTAGTTTTTGTTGTTGATGTTCCCCCCCACCCCCTTTTTCTGTAGACAGAGCAATAGGCAAAGCTCTCTTATGTGGGCAGAATAACATGACTATGTACATGCTCTTTATACTGAAAGCAATCCTTCACTTACACTATCTTTCAGCATTCACACTGAAGAATGTCAAATAACCTCAGCTCCAGATTTAGCACCTTTTACTTTTCGTGGTCTTTCAGCTCTGCCTCACTGAAATACAAAGTCTCAAGCTTGAAAGTCTCCATTAGTAAATTATACAATGTCAGCTTACAGAAGTGGTTAACAGCTAACACTGAACGCATGGCATTTATGTTAATCTTTGCATAGTTACTGAAAAGCATCCACAACAGTTCGCCTGTCCAGTGCAATTGCTGCTGAGCAATTCTTGAGGGAGCACAGCACACACGATGACAGGAGAATTTAACAGTGTAACTGAATTCAATGCACAGTAATGCTCTCAGATGCTACAATCAACTATAGTAAACACAGTCAAAGTGTGTAGAACAATTTAAGGGACACTTAAATTAATCTGAAGACTAGCTTCTTATAGGGGACTCTGG
This sequence comes from Piaya cayana, assembly GCA_013389865.1. Taxonomy (NCBI): domain Eukaryota; kingdom Metazoa; phylum Chordata; class Aves; order Cuculiformes; family Coccyzidae; genus Piaya; species Piaya cayana. The sequence goes on from WAAB01013920.1 coordinate 199,958, forward strand.
TCTCTCACTGATCTTTCCTTTAGGAGTTGGACAACTTTTCTCAAAGGGAAAGAAAATACAGCACTGATTCAACTGCAATGCTACTTAATTCTGAACCTAAATGCTCAGATTGAGCAATCAAGATCTGATACATTAGATGTTCCATGGCAAATCTCCTAACCCTTTCTACCCTTCACAGAATGAACCTTATGGTATGGTCTTAAAAGATACTTATATAAGTAACTTTTAAAATGTACACATCTATATTCTCTCCCCCTCCTTAAAAACCCAATACCTTCAAAATATTAGGGCTGCTGCTTGCAGACAGAAAGCCTGCTGGTACAGGACAACTCCAGTCACAATGTTGACAATCTCCCATAGATAGAATAGGGAGCAGAAAAGTAAAAAAATGCTTGCTGCCTGCCTAAACTACTGTGTTTTTAATTAGAACCTGCACAGGAGCCATGAGCTCTCAGAAGAATAGTTATATATAATTCAAACTCAACATTTTAAAGAAGTAGTTGCTGCCAATAGATTTTGAGGTCCAGATGCAACAAAGAGAGAGAAAGGATCCAACATGAACAAAGGTTGCTGGCAAGTCTTTAAGTGGAGTAAAACTGGAGATCCACAAAAGAAAACTTCAAGTAATATGAACACTAGACTTTGTTTAAAAACTGTTCAGTGACCTTTTTGATTTCGTTACTCTCCAGCACATTAACAGGAAAGCAGTGTTTTAAAATAAATTTCTTTATACCAAATACAAATACATAATCTTCAAACAGAATCTGACAGCATACTTTTTAAAGAGCAGATAAATTCTATACCTCCATCGTTTGGCAACTTAGATTTGACTACTTGTCAATTATCGAGTTTTCCTTGGTTATGATCCACAAAAAACTAGCAGAGAAAGCTAAACCTTATACAACACTTCTCAAAAAAAGAAGAAAAATATTTACTTGCTAAGTATTAATCATGGACACATGATTAACCTGCTTCAAATGGCCGCGTATTTATAACATTCTTCTATCATTTCATGCTACAAAATCTCATCTGCTTCTCACAGCTGAAGCTGCTAAACATCTGCCAGTCAGTTTCCAACACTTTGTTTTCTCTTTACTTTTAATTAACACTATTAGATTAGGCAATGGAATTTCATGAACTCAACAGGTCCAACTATCAAGTATTCTCAGGAAGGTTGGCTAGTTTTACTCACTGAATGTCACTAATGGAAGGAAGCAGAAGCCTTACACAGCTTTAAAAATAATCCCCCACCATTTTTGTAGCATCACATCTAGTTCACCTGTAAACTTAAGAGCAGAAGTTGCTTTTATTGCAGTTGGATAGCACTCAGTGCCAAAAAAATCACCAACATGACAAGAAAAATGTAAAATCATTCACCTGCCTCTTTAAAAGAGGAGAATTTTCCTTCCTTACTGTCTAACAGACGCTTTTAAGACCAACGTGAATAAATACAAATCAAGCAGCAAGCCCTCCATTTACAGTACTGCTTCCCTGTGTGTGTCACTATTTATTGCCTTTCAGCTGTCATTAAAGAATCTGCTGAGGAAATCAGGATACAATTGTGGATAAGAATTTCCTGTTCCCTTATAAATAAGAGTACTGCAATTAATCATTTGCAGAACCCGAAATCTGGCAACAGAAAACTTAATTTACTATCTGGTTTGAGAAACTAAAGCAAGTTTCATCTAATAACCTTCTTTTTCAATACTCTGAAGTTCACACAAAATATTCAGAAAGATGTGATTTATGTTACTGTGCCATCAGTCATAAATAATACCAAAGTTAAAAAAATACTTTTTTACTAAGTATATTGTGTGCATGGATATATATACACACACGCATACACGATACCAACCTTCTGAAGGATACAAAACCCAAAATCTTCATTTACTTCAAAACAAAGTTATTGCAAACAAAGAAACCAAATAGGGGTTTCTACTACAACGTACAACCATTTCAAGTGCACATAAGCAGAAGAAAAAGCAGCATCTTGTTTGAGCACATACTCCCCTTGCCCTACATCAATAACAGTATAAAGCAATTCCAATTAGGTGTTTTATACTGACAACTGAAAGTTACAGGAAAGATAAAGACTTACACAATGATTACAGGACACATGAGGAAAAAAGGACTAAATAGAACAAGATCATCAAGAATTTGTTCAACATATAATTTTTCTTTAGCCATCTATGAAGGTATTGCATAGTGTTAATAACAGCCATAATTAAAATGAAAATTTTTAATACAGAATAGCATCAAACCTTTTAGAGGAATTCTTAGAGTTAGGAAACTGTTTTTATCAGACTCATTTTGTATGCTGACACAAAAACATATTGCTCCCAGTCCTAAATGCTGACAGCATGACAAACAGCATAAGGTATAACAAAATAAGACTAAGCTATGACACTGCAATATTACAGCATACATAACTGTCTGATCTTCCAAAGAGACAACAGCCTTTCTTAATTGATCCCTAATCTGTAGTCACCATTAGTAAATCAGAATATGTAGTGAAAGAAAACACGAAGTACTTTATTGCACTATGAAGTTTTCCTACAATCTATTTAGAAACTAGACATTGAAACACTTCCATGCATAGCATATTTTCTTAAAAAAAATATTCGTATGTATTAAATGCAGTCAATTTCATTGAAAAATAAGCATATGCCTTTGTTGTCAAGTCTTACCTCAGCCCATTTAAGAATACAAGTCATGCAGAAGGTATGACTGCAGTTCTCAGGAAAACCAATCTCTTGTTCTAGAAGGCAGTTCAGGCAGATGGGGCATGTGTCACCACCATATAATAAAGCAGAACAGGAACAGCTTTCTTCATTATCTTCACCTGGTATTAACATTGACACTTAGAATTTTTGACAGTTTTTAAAACTAAGTCCTTCTAGATTTGAATAATAAGGCAATAACATACAATTTCCTGCAGATTAAAGCAAATTAATCAAGTTTTCAGGTCTAATGCAGTTGAGATGCTGGCCAGAGGAGTAGATGAAGAATGTAATTCAGGTGAAAAACGCTATGCAACTTATTTCATAGACTACTGTACCAATATTGGCCATTAAAATAAAGGAGAGTTACCTCTAGTCCTATTAAATAAAGTAAGCATCACATAGTGCTTCCTATTGGCCCTACAGTCATTTAGGCAATGTTCTCCCGAGTTCTTTCTCCTTGGATATTTGCACTCTCTCTCCATGAAATAAATTAGACCAGCATATTCTATATTCATTATCTTACATACACATAGCTTGCCTTTATTTTAGCTTTCCAGTCTATGAACTGTTTCAATCTGAACACCCTCAAATATTTACCTAATCATGCACATTAAACAAAAAATGCTCCCAGTTTTGTTAAAATTAGAAATTGTTTTCAGAACACAAAACCAGAACTTTTCTTCAAGGATATTTACTCTAAATTATTTTTTCTGAGTAACAGTTGCTATCTCCATTTTTTGTTCTACTACCGTAAGTCAACAAGCGAAAAACAGAACAGACAGGAAAATATTCGGGGACCTCACACACCAAAGGAAAACACTGCTGAGATAGCGGTTATGTTTACACATCTTTCAAAACAAGCAGCATACTAATTGAGAGAGCAAACTTAAAATCTGACCCTCACATCTTGAACTGGAATAATCCACCTGAATGTTTTCACACACACAGGCTTTACCTTCCATGCCTTCGTGCTTCTGACCCTCGGTATCTTGAACACATTGCTTTCTGTTCTTCATCTTCTTACACAATGTAGTCTGGAAAACAGAAACAGTTTACACAATTTATTTTAAATGCAACTTGAAATTAAAAGCAACCACTATGGATTTGATGAGTGTTTCTGTTTCTCTGTAGAGCAGAGATGGGTGATATTGTGAGTGATCTGTATAAAACTCAGTCTCTTTGCAACTTATGAGCATCATTAATGCTCTCTGGCAATTGATACTTCCAACTTGAAACCTGGTTTTGTTCTACAAATGCAAAGTTTTTGCAGCATTTTAAGCAATCAATGGTGCTTCTACTTTTAAAAATTAAATGCATTGCTAAGCTTCTATGCAAACCACACCACATAACACTGCAGTAACTAAAATTTGAAGATTGCCCTTCATGAAGCAACAGTTAAAGGCACAAAACCCAGAAGAGCAACGTGCTTTCCTCATGTAATATTGCTATAGTAGTGGCAGGTGAGAAAAATCAGAGCAGTTTACATTCACTTGCTTTTCTCATACAATTAGAAGTAGTGTCACTTAGAAAAAAAATGCAGGGGAAGTTATTATCAAACAAGGGACAAGTCACAAGCACAGGTAGAATATGATGAATGGAGCGGATACACCTTTTAACTTTTCTGCAAAGGAGCATTATAAAATAGAGAATAACATGGATAGACAATATCCTTGTGATATACATCATACAGGCTGAAAAAATGTGATCACACAAAACCCAGCAAGTGTGTGTTATCTGGAGGTTTACCTGCTCCATGCAGAATGAAACAACAAGAAGAGATCACCTGCATTTCAAACTCCTGTAGTCACAGCAGAAAGAGTATAATCACCTAAAGCTCCAGTCTACCAGCCCTAGAGGGACTAGCAGCTTTCTCTGCAACTATATAAAGCTTTAAAATTATTATTATTTAAAAGGACAAATAAACTTCAAGAGATTGAAGAAATTGGTAATTACCAAGATCTGGTACTTGATCATTAAAACCTGAGGCAAACCAACTGAGGTTTCAAACCCCTTTCTCCATTTTTCTAGACAGAGCAGTCAGAGAGCGCCCAGGACACCACAATCTCACTCCTCAACTGAACTTCCTCATATTTAACTCTCAAACTATACTAGTTTAACTTTACTACCTAGATAATCAGAAGGAGAGAGAATTGATCTCCCAAAAGTTTTCATCTGATCAAGTCTTTACTGTCTGATTGTGGCAGCAGGAAGAGTTTTAAAGATCATTGTTTTTTACTGAGAAAAACACCCACGTGGATACCTATCACATAGCACACTTCCTGCTTTCTTATGCAATCCAAGAAAGCAGGATTCTGACCTGTGAGTTTCAAACACAGACAGTTCATTAAAGAAACAGTAAAAAAAGGGAAACTAATTAGAAACTGGTAATTAGATTCTAAATAGTTTCAGTGTTCTTATTAGAAACGACCTTTTAATCCCTCAAAAAGAACATGTGAATCAAGTCAGCTCAGCATGGGGGAAAAAGAAGGAAACAAAACCCCACTTAAAAGGGAATTCTTCTCCTACATTGTGATACTATGTTGATATAAAAAACTGACATTCAAAGACATTATTAGGATAAGTGTCATCAACTGTAGAGCAGTTACTAGCACTAATATTTGTTGCAGTGAATATCTTTCTGTTAGCAGAACCACCACTGACCAGACTACCATCCATTCCCCTTTGCAGGCTAGGCAAGATGAAACCCAGCAAAAGCTATTACTTTAAAATTTAAAGCCTTAATCAAGCACACCTTCATCACACTGGGACAGGTAAGACCACTAAAACCACAAACGAACATAAAACACAAGATTGAGGTCTGCTGTTTTCACTCCTATTTGCAAGAGAACTTAAATGGCTTTTGTCCCAAAAAGTTTAAATCATGCAGTGGTTTATGGTATACATGTATTTATATATAAAACATAACAACATTCCTTCTGGTCTACGTCTTAAGAAAAACCTCAGCAATGCTTTACAGAAGCAGAAAAATCCACAAGCTGTGCTCAAACCTCTCTCAACCCTCAGGATGTCTCACAGCTGAGATGGTTTGAAGACAAGATCAGGAATTCTGCACTCTGCATTCATCCACAGAAAAGGTTTTAAATAGACAAAATTTCAATAGCAAATTGTAACCTAAGCAGTAGCTGTATGTTTCATGGTTATTATAACAGAGGTCTTGAGTTCATTAAGGCCGATTGCAGAAACAGAAGCCATAGAAGCTCTTTAAATTTGTTTTTCACCAGAAAAAAGTAATTTTTTCCCCACTGAACAATTTCTAGACAAAAAAAATGCCAGAAATTTTCAGTTATAATAATTAGAAGAACAGATCCTTATATTAACAGAATACTAAATCCAAGATGTGCATCAACTGAATACATTTATGCGGTGTTACATTGTTCTCCTCACAAACCTATTATTTAAACAGACACCCAAGAGCTGTGAATGCATTTCACAGATCACTTCGCACAGCACAACTTTTTGTCAATTTGACACTGCATTTCACAGAAGAATTTAATACTACCAAAATGCTTAATAAAGATATCACCAAAATTTACATACTATTTAACAAATTAACTTTGGAAAGGCTATTTTCTCCATCACTTTAAAAGAGGCATTACAGGCACTGGAATAGTGGAAGAGTTAAAGCTAGAAGAAACTGTAATTAAACTTATATAACTAAAAGAGGTACAAAAAGAGAACATATTGATTTAGGAGAGGCAAACAACACAGAAAACAGAACTCTTATTTGTCCCAAAATACGACATATTCCTTTAGATTTTTTTATACTCCAAGATGATTTGGAAATATTTCTCAGACCAACATTCCAGCTGTGTGCCATAAAAGAAATCTGTAGTCTTGGCTGGGGGAAGAGGAGGAGACAGTTCAAGTATCGAGATAAATTTGTCATTCTCCCAACTATCAAATTGTATGAGCTCACTTGGAGATAATACTACATCCATATCCATGCATAACCATGGCCCATCACACTAATATGTATCTGAATAATGTTAATACCCAACAAGTACATCCACCAGCTACCACCATTCAGTTATTGTGAAATATAAGAAAATACTGCAGGTCACATATACGCAAGGCACTTGACAAAACAACACACTGTACTATGTCAGTGCTGACAAAACCAATATCAACCCTGCCCCAAACTCTACAGATACTTTCTAATAATTCCTTAAGACAGAATAGCATTGCATCCAAGATGGTACTTTCCTGGTGCTTGTATGGTTGCAATGGAATTACTTTGTAACATAAAAGCCTTAATTTCATATTTGAGATAAAGCCAAGAATACTTTAGTATATTAAATTTAAAACAGCGAACAAGGATGTTGCCACAAGCACGCACCACCATCCCATTCTCCTGTTATTTTTTAAAAGGAGTTAAATGTTTCTGTGTTATTCTTGAAAGGAAATTCTGGTTCTTGTCTTCACAGAAAGCAGATGCCAAAGTTATCTGCCAACAAAAGTGCTTAAACAGAGTAACAGTAGAATGTGGAATAGAGTCATCACTGTCTGAGTAACGTAGCTTCATGATGTACTTGGAACAATTCCATAAAGTTATGTAAGTGCCATTTACACACTAAACAATCCTCTGTATCACAAAATTGTGTTATTCACCTTTTTATATTAACACAAACTACTTCATACCACTAATCACCTAAAAGTACAGATGTATTTCAACACTAACTCACCATGCATGCACAAAGAAAAAAAATCTGGTCTATTCAAAGCCATGCAACCGAGTTTCTTGCTGAACTAAAATCTAGTACATTAAGATCTTAAAATTAACCAGGCAGTGGCCTACAAGCGACACGTGAAATTAAAATGTGCCCCCTTTTAGGCTAACTGCAAGACAGGGTCTTTACAAACATTCTTTACCCCTCGAAATACAACACCTAAAGACGCTCTTCCCCTGTTACAGTAACTGTGCTGAGACCTATCTACACACATTCAATGGAAAAGTGTAATGTAAATCAAGAACACACAAAACTATCTGCAGTAACCAGATGTAAAATGATGTCCAGGATTGGCTTATTCTTGTTCCCTTAACAGGCCTAACTAAGGAAACACTTGTCACTAACTGTCAACTTCTTAGATACATGTTGTATGAATATTCACAGTGACATATTTTGACTGTTCTCTTTCCAATAAAAATATTTTCCTTTTAAAACGATTTCATCTTAGTTGTGTTTTGGTATCTTTACTAACTAAAGAAACAATCAGTTTCAACTAGGAAACAACACTGAGTCACACATTCACTGTAGAATGTTTATTTATTTAATAAAACAATAACATGCTTTACCTCTCTTAAAATTAAAATTTTAGGCAGTGATAAGTAGAACTGTTTTGCCCTTTGCACTTTGATGGTCTTGAAGAAAATTCTAAAGGAGATTTAAGCCTCTCCCTCAGTAAGCATGTTTTTTAGGAAAACAGATCTCAAGTAGTCACATTCACAAAAACAAAGGTGTGGGTGGTTTTTTTTTTGTTTTTTTTTTTTTAAGTAATTAATGGCAGAACACAGAGTGTCCTCTGGAGTTCCCCATATTGGATCACCAAAACCTCTGGACCATTACTGGGCAGACAGACCTCCACCTGCTGATGTAACTTTTGGAAGCTTTCATCAAAACTCCTGTGTCATCTTGGAGATGGGCTGAGGAAGCAAGCACTTTTTCCAATGGCAGTTGAATCTTGGAAAAGCTTTTGACTGACTTGTATTGCTAAGTCTAATGCAAAACACACTCCAAGAAAAGCAGGGGAGAAAAAAAAAGACACTATTAGGTATTTACAAAAGTACAAGCATACCAAGAACCTTCACAATTCTTTTTATTTGGAAAAACTTCTAATTTGCCTGAAGAGCCTGGAAAGCAGACTTGTTTCAAGTGACAATTCAGTAATGTCATTTGCCTTCCACTAAATGAGGGCTAAATGGAGAATCCGGAAGCACTTATCCAGGATTTGCTCCTTTGCGTAGTAAAATCCCATGCCCCAGAACTTTAGTAAGAATAGAACAAACAGGCACACTCAAAGCAGGCCTTTAAAGAGCATCTTTACTTTTTGTATGCTTTACTTGCACCTTTTCTGCATTCCAAAATTGAATACCCATAAAGCCAACAAAGATGCAAGAGAAAGAGACCAGTGCTACGCTTTGGGGAACAGAAAGAGAAACCTCTCTCTACAGGTGGTTTAAGCCTATTCATGTAGATCCAGTGTCTTGGAAAGAATCAGTGCCATTCAGGCAGACACTGCTGATTTAAAGGCTCTTTCCAGACCCTCCAAGGATGCAATTACCCAACAGAGCTAAACTAATCTAACAGCTTGCTGCCACCAAAAGCAGCTCTGTTTCTCACCACTAGCAATGGTGAGCAGTCTCAGCTAAGAGCCACAAGTGTTCCAAAGAAACTGCAAGTGACTGAATGGGGGCGGGGGAGACATAAAATGGAATTGCTCCTTTTGGCAGTGGCAAGGTGCTAGCATAGCTAAGACTTTGTTGTCAAACAAAGTCCCAAGTGACAGGGGACAGGACAAGAGGGAATGGCCTCAAGCTCCACTCGGGGAGATTTAGGCTGGACATGAGGAAAAAACTTTCACAGGAAGGGTCATTGGGCACTGGAACAGGATGCCCAGGGAGGTGGTTGGGTCACCTTTCCCGGAGGTGTTTAAGGCACAGGTAGACGAGGTGCTAAGGAGCATGGCTTAGTGTTTGATAGGAATGGTTGGATTTGATGATCTGGTTGGCCTCTTCCAACATGGTTATTTTATGATTCTATGAAACTGCCCCCTTCAAGTGCACAGCAGTATTGAGATTACCTCCCAAGTCCACAAAAATGCAAGGTGAAGTCTTAGAAGAAAACTGTCAAAACCAAATGGCTAGAGATATAGTATTCTAAACAGTACGCTGCCTTCTGCTGACTTTCCCCTTCCTTACACAGAACAAAAAAACCCAAACAAACAAACAAAAAAACCACCTCAAAACACAGCTGATATCCCCCTCAGGATTTATTTTTCCACAGTCTTGTAGCAGAACAGTGACAAGCACATTTACATTGCAGATGCTGTGGCTACCACTACACCTCTACTAGATTCAGCGCTTTCATATTTGTGGGCACCTCGACAAAGTGAATACCAGTAGCAGGCATTCAACACTCACATCCAGTCAGCACTCACAGAAGCAAAGAGGACAAATGCCTTTTAAGCAAGGAAGGCACACAAGACTCAATGGAAAAGTGCAAATACAGCTCGAGGAACTGCTGTAGCGTTTATCGGCTAGTAACATGTCTGACCACCTGAAGAGTCAAGAGTTTCAAGGAAGATTTAGAACCTTACACTGGACAGACAAGGTAATCTCCTTCCTCTATAAAGCTTATAATCATAAATTGGCTTAAAACCTGCCATACAGACACCTTCATATTAGGTCAAGGGAGTAGGCAGTGTTCCTCGCTGAAGTTTAACAAAAAAACCCACTTGTAAGACTTAGGTTAAATATCAGGGCAGTAAGGAAGATGTCAATTAGAAGACCTCACATATTTGAACGTATTCTAGAAACTGTGGGGGACACACCATGTTGTTTAGAGAATGTTGTGTGTTGAAGGGCTGCTATAAATCTGTAAACATTTCAGTTTACTGGACAGTCAAAGAAGGTAGCCAAACAATGTCAGCAGTCCCGTATCAAGTATCCACGTCATGACAAGACATACTGATCCACAAGTTTCCTCAGTCTTCTACAATTACTAAAAGTACCTGAAGAATACTTTATTCATCATATATTACTTGTATGTGTAAAGGTGAATAACTCTGTTCTAGCTCTGCTTAGGAAATTCAGTATCAAAAAAGTTTCAGAACAACAGAGAACTAAGCTAGACAGACTAACATCTTGAAAAAAGGGCAACAAGCCTATACCACAAAACTTGTACTGTGCTATTAATACCCGTAACAACGGCATGGCCATTACACATTCAATGCTCTTAAGTAAGAGTTATAATCAAAGCCAAAAGAACCCCCAAGCCCAACAGATTTACACACATGTGAGACTGAAGACAGTAACAAAGTCACCATCACCAAGAGGTATCTATTAAGGTACTTCTCATCGATCTGTACTGGGAAACTCGTGCACAGGACAAGCATCACTTCACCTCAGAATCCCAGTCATGCAGCTAGCCCCCTGATTTACCAGACTTCACATTGCTTTCCTTCCCAAAGTAACCAGTTCTCATTCTTTTTTTTACCCTGTTAATAAAGAAAAATAACGATGTAGGTTATAGAAGAACTACTAACACTGGAAAACAAGCATTAGAAAAACAACAAATACAAAAGCCTTGCACCAAACTTCAAGTGATAATAAAGCTATCAGTCTTCAGCAAAATTTCAAATTCCATCCCAAGAAGCCATCCAAAAGATAGCACTTTTGTCAGCCTTAAGTAGTAGATAAGACAACACAAGGCACCAAAAATTTGTGAAACACTTGCAGAATCATGGAATGGTTTGAGTTGGAAGGGACTTTAAAGATCATCCAGTTCCAATGCCCCTGCCATGTGCAGCAACACCTCGCACCAGACTAGGCTGCTCAAGGCTTCGTCCAGCCTGGCTCTGAACGCTTCCCTGGAGGAAGCATCCACAGCTTCCCTGGACAATTTGTTCCAGTGCCTCACCATCTTCACCATGAAGTTTCTTCCTTCCTAACATCTAATTTAAATCTTCCCCCTTCCAATTTAAAGCCATTCCCCCTTATTCTATTACTACATGCCCTTGTAAAAAGTCCTTCCCCAGCTTTCTTATAGCCCCCTTCCAGTACTGGAAGGCTGCTCTAGGTTCTGTCTGTAGCCTTCTCTTCTCCAGGCTGCACAGCCCCACTCTCTCAGCCTGTCCTCATAGCAGAGATGCTCCAGCCCTCTGATAATCTTTGTGGACTCCTCTGGACCCACTGCACTGCTCTCCCCACAAGCCGACACATGCAAGGACCAACTGCTCATCTGAATCATTAGCATCCACATAACTACTGGCACAATCCACAAAGTCTGATACTTCCACAAGCCAGAAAAGGTGTGATGTTTGATCAAACCAGTTAAAGCATCAGAGGGGTATTCTCTTCATCAAAACCACACTGAATAAGGTTGCCCTGTATACATCAGTTCTCACCATTCCATCACACAAGGCTGGACCCCTCTTCTGAGGAAGCTCATGAAGAGGTGAAGGAAAGCTGATTACAAGCTTGCACAGCAGTTAGCAGCTTTTAGATGTGACAAATTTGTGTTTTATACTGAACTACAGTTACCCTACTGGCACTGATGGATGATTATCTACAGAAGGCAAATTTCATTTCTCATCTTTCTGCACTGTCAACCATAAAATGCTTTGTTCCACTAGGATAGGTGACAAAAGTTTAGGATGTCTCCTGAACTCCTGTTAAGGGCTGTAAACAGCAATGAGAAATTGCACCTCAGTAGATTCCCTCCATAAGTCAATCTAAATCAAGCATTTTTGTTATCTGCCAGCAGCTGTAAGGTTAACTCAGACCACATGAAATTACAAACCCACGTAGAGCAAAATGACATCTCTATACTATGAGGTGCATTCAGGCAGACCACTGACAATAAGATGGTCCAGTGCTTCGGCAAATTCAGCCTGCAGACCAAGAACTACATGAAGCAAAACTTGCTAGTTAGCAAGAAAAGAAAAACATCACTTTGGGAGTTGGTTATCCCAGAGCAGTCTCATTTGATTCAAAGTATACATTTCATAGCTAATCAATCTAACCTGTGATTTAAAGCTGTGCTTGTGTCCCTAATGGCTCTTTAGTGACATTTCCAGTTTGCTCCTTTTCCACTCTACCAGAGGTTACTCAAGCCTCTGTCAGCTCTTGACAATGCAAAAGCAATGAGGACAAAGTTGCATAGTTTCTCTATGCACTGGACCAAGACAACTTTGCAGAGCAGCAACTCAGCAAGGCTGCCACTCATTACACTGATTTCCAAAGATGTTCTGAATTGCACAGGACAATCCCAGACCGAATCTTTACCCAAGTCCACAGCTGAGTCCACAACAACCAGATGAAGGAATGCTCACTGGAGCCATAGTTAACCGCCCCTCTCCACCCACAGGAAAAAACCCCACACAAACCAAACAGCTTCATTTATACAGAAGATGGAACGAATGGAACCTTCTAAAATTCAATACAAGATAATGAAATGTATATTCACAGGAATTAAAAGATCACCGAATTTTGCCTTCCAAACCAGTATTTTCAATAGAAGGCAATATGCACTGTGCAATATGTGCACACATATGTTCCATGTGTGAACAGTTAAAAAGACTCCAAACAGAATCACCAAACCACAACCACTCCTGTAAGAAGAACACGCATGTATGCCAGGGGCTAAGTTGTGTTGTTCCAAAAACTGCTGATAAAACACTGAAGTACTGTAGTGATTAACATAATATGAAGAAATATTAAAGAGAAAATAGCATATATAACATTCCCTCACAAACTGTACAATTCAGCACTTAGGTATGTCTTCTAAATAGTCTCTGACTAAACTGGGTAAAATGGGAATGTACAAATATAGAAACTAATTAGGGATTATGTACTATTGTCCTGGTGCACACAGATGAAGCAACTAAATCAAATCCGTATAAACCCAAGACCTTGCCTTCTGTTGCTGAGGGTCCTTAGTCACATGCATACTTTTGCAGCTGGAAGGGATAGCATTACATACCAAAGTCAGCAAAAATGGCTCAGCCATTTCCAAGAACAGTTAAAAAAAAAAAAGTACATGTTTCTAGCCACTTGGAAGCACTAGTATTTTCATGCTTTCCACCAAAAGAACAGATACGTGGCAGTGCGTCACTGGGATGAAGACTATGCTTTCTGTACAAGTAACACTTCCAAATCTAGCCATGTCATAGATCCAGAGGGGGAAAAAAGTTTGCATTTACTCAAGAAATCTTTGCTAGTCATTGTATTATTTCCCTCATAAACTGGATCTGTGCTTAGCATACACTAATAATTTGAAGTTCCCATCCCACTGCTACTCTGCACTGCAACATTCCCACAAGATGAATGAACATACTTCAGCCAGTGCTATGGTAACACAGCAGGATTTGTTGCAATCATTTCTCTGATGCTAAAGAAACTAGGAAGACCATCTTTATTTTTCTTAATACCACCCTAAGCCTGCTCCGATAGCTGGACCTAAACACCAGAGATGTACGAGCTACACCAACAGAACCTTGGAAAGACATAAGTGGAAAAGCTAAGACTTTTTAACAGTGCAAACAGAAACAATGGAGCAAGACTGAACTGAAATGAAAAGCTCACAGACAGTAGCAAGGGCAAGAACCACATTTAAGATGCATAATATTAATGGGGCAAAAAAAAAACCAGAGTGGGTGTTTAGGAAAGTATATTGAGCCAAAGAATGGGCTGAATCCAGCAAGAGAAGAAATAGCCTGCAATTGTCCAATTACAGACTGCTATTACCTTTCCTTTCACCTACATCACAGCAGCCTTATTTCTCAGCTTCTGAATGTTGAACTCCTGCAAACTGATGGGTGTCCCTCTCACAAAATTCATGTAATATGTAGGCTTCCCTATAATTTAATTGATTTACTTAAGTGGAAAAATGCACTACAGAGATTGCATAGAACCACACACAGACATTTGATAAAAATACACTGAATTTGAGTCCTCTATTGAAAGCATGCTGTTCATTCATTTTAAGCATCAAGATTTCAGTGATATGACATGTTCTTTCAGTATTAAAAGATATGTTTGCCTAAAAAGTAAAAGAAACAAAAGAATACAGCCACTTAAAAGTACATTTTGCCCCTCCAAGGCATACTTTTTAAAAAGGAAAAAGCACTTGAAAGCCATAGTGACAAAAACACAGTCCTCAAGATCCTTTTGACTTTGAATAACAGCTTTTTACAAGACCAGGTCAAAGACCTACACTAACCTTGTACAAAAAGAAATGCTACATTTCCAGAAAATGATGGAAAAAAGAGTTCACAAAGGATTTATAACAACTGAAATAATTTTAAATGTAACTGCATTTTGCACAAAATCTCCTTCAATATTTGTAGAGCAACGACTCATTAGAAATCATTTGAGAAGGAGTAGATAGATGGGGGATAAGCAGTTTCTATTACTTTTGATCTTGCTCTCACAGCCCTTACTCAGAGATAACTTTCAAGACACCTAAAATAAAGCCATGAAAACAGAGGCAGGAATGGAAGACAGGTACATGAGAGAACGTATCCTTGGCACCAACAGCAACAGAAACTATTAACCACAAAAGAGGGGAAAGCTAGACTTGATCCCAAGAAACAAACTGAACTCCATTTTTCCTTTTAATATGTGAGAAGAGTCTACTAATAGAAAGCCATGCTCATGACCATTTTAGGTTACCTTCACCATATCAATAAACCTCCTATAATAAACCAGTGCTTCACTGTGAATTCTTAAGTAACCAATCTAGTTTTTGCTATAATTGATTATTTTGTTCTATTGCAACGCTTCAAAAAGAAGTTGCATTTCCAATATCAACAATACCAGAAGCTCCTTAAAATGATGAATCTGATTTGCATTCAAAGTTTCTTGCCACAGTAACAGCCATAAAGTAACTCCCGGTACCAAATGACTTACCCAAGAGTTGGGTAAGGTACCTTTCATGTTCAGCAACAAAACTACATTAAAAAAAAAAAAATCACAACTGCTTAGTTTCAGAGAGGATATATTTCACCTTCACTGTTACAGGTGTCTTATTTTTAAGAACTCTAAAAAATACTCCAGTGAGCCCTAAGTAGTTCCAACAGACTGCTTTTCTTCAGCTGTTTCATAAACCTGCAATTATTTCTCCTTACATCCACCTATCCACAGGGTTCATTACCTTTTGCAGCACAAGTAATAAACGATAATTTTTTTTTTTAAAAGGCAAACCTACATACAAGTGCTTATTCAGTGGTTGTACAGAAAGCAGGTAAGTATTTTACTGTCCCTCCTCTGTCTAAGGTTACTGAAGTTACTTGCTGGGGATAGCGAGCAGTCCAACTAACACCACTCACTCACCCTCAGATTCTACCTTCAAATTCAAGTTTTGAGTATCAGTACAGCCCAGTTTTGCAGCAGGGGTTCCATCTCTCCTGTTGCACACCAGGACAGGTAGACAGCTGCTGCAGTTTTGGCCTGTGCTGCTATCTAAAGGTACAGGCATACACACAGGCTTCTGGCAGACACTGATCCCATGGAATGTCACATTCCTTATTATTACTGTGTGCAGTCTAATAAAAGCCAGGTAGTAAGTAGCAAGGCAACAAGTATTAAGTCATTTGATGTTTCCAAGCTTTTTTATACTACCTTGGAAAAGTTCCAAACTTCATTAAATGGTTTAATCACTCAGGTTTAGTCACAGATCATACCTCTGAAGGCAGTTCACAGTAAAGCAACACTTACAGACCTAATAACAGAGGAATAAAGATTGCATTTTAACAGGAGTTCACCAAACCTTAACCAAAATCTGTGTTAAGACAGATGTTTTTAGCGTCTATTAGAAACAGTGATCAGATTTTGCAATTTGCCATACTACTTGGCTACAGAAAATAGCATCTAGAAGACATTCTTCCCAATTCTCTCTACATATTAATTAATTTTTAATAAAATTTATTATGTTAGTATTTATGCATAGACACGTGAAATATTCTGAAATAACCTCAGATAGTCCACACCAGCCACAAAGGCATCAAATTAAAATGTTACCTTTTCATGTTTGCTGTGGTGGAGTATTTGAGTCAAAATTTAAATTTCGTGATCTCATTAAAAAAAAAAAAAGAAAAAAAAGAAAAAGCAGTACTACTCTGAATCTGTGAGACTGCATTAGTTGATAAAAAAATGAACAGGTGAACATATTCATTCTGGCACAACGTACAAAATGTAAACCCCAGATGCACACATACCTATGTGCCTGTGTGTATATATATTTGTTACTTCAGTAAACGCATTTTATACAAAGTGTATTTTAGTCTTCTCTATTAATACATACTTAGATGCTGTATTTTTATCATCCTTTATCAAGTCAGTTTATAATATCCACAGCCTAGAAGTGAGAACTTCCACATCCGGTTAGATTAAATTAGCTTTCCTTAAGACTTTTAGTTGGAGAAACAATCTGATGTGCCATAAAAATAAGCTGCAGGAAAGCTGAATATTTCCAAAAGCAAGAGGGAACTTCCTCAGCATTTGGGGTTGGTTTTGTTTTAAGCTCAGAACAGAAAAACTACTTGTTGAATCTGGTGTGATCCACTGAAGAGCAGAACATGCATGTTTAACCTCTGAGAGCCCTTCCAACACAGCCAACTTGCCTTTGGCATTCCACCAGACCTAGATGTGGAGAGGTGATGCATCAGGAGATCAGAGCTGCAGCTTTAGAGAACAAAGGTAGATGCGCATTGACCTTCCATCTTCCAGGATTATAGTTGTCCTCCACTTGCTGTTTCATGACTGCAGCTAACTTATCAAACAAGATAATCATCCTGCTCAGGTGGTTTAGGGTACCAAACCCAATCAACTTTCAAATCCAAACAAGTGATGTTCATTACTTCCTGTTTGCAACCTCTGCCTCTACCATCAACTGCTGGGTAAAAGAGATCAAACAAGTAGGCAAGAAAAGATATAATGTCACTGCACTGATACCCTCTCAGACCAAGGCTCATGGCCTTCAGGACAAGGTAGACTAGTACATAAGACATAAGTGCCTACAATGCCGAAAAGCCACAAAGCAGCCCTTGTTTTGACGCGCTCTATAAAAGCGTGCACATTAGAGACCTCTGGTATTTATGACTTTGAAATGCGGGGGGAGGGGGAGTGTACGAATCTGTTTACCACTTTTTATCGCAAACTTGCAAAAAAAGGAAAAAAAACCTGAGCAATGTTGAGATTTATCTTAAACAGTTTAGCTGTAACCACTTCAGAATTTTGTGGAATTGGTAACAATGGTTGATAGCTAAACTAATTATTCAGTGCTATCAGTAAAAACTAGACTACATGGTTTTGTTACTATTAACTGAAATGACTTTTTTTTTCCCCCCTCACCTTACGTTGCTGGGAAAGAGAATCCCAGCACTGAACAGCACACTCACAAAAAGCCAGGCCTCAAGAATTCAAGTGTCAGCATGGCAAGTCCAGCTTTTTCCAGCAGTAGTGATTCTTCCTTCCTTGAATATCATGTTTAGATATAGCACTGATTGAAATAAAATCATCATTAAAATAATCACTAAATAAAGCCACCTTTAAATAACTTAAGGTTTTGCACAGGTTTTAAATACTTGGGACAGTGGAAATCCAAGAAGATTCTTACAAAGAATCCCTGTAACAGGAAATAAACCCCAGATGTTTGTAACCAGCACAGAACCATCAAGTATTACGAGCAGAACCATCTACAAGCTTTATAAAACCAGAGGCTAGAAGTCATGCATCTACTGTATCAGTCAATCACAAGCACAAAGAAGCTCTTTATCCTGTGGTTGTTTCAAAAGCAAGAGCTGAGCAACTGGAGAACAAGATACCCTACATCCATTTCTTTGGCAACCTTCATATACTGTGTTTGAGACTATAAATTCACATTCAAAACCTCAAATTCCTACAGAAGCATTCCCAATCTTAAGAGATAATCTGCATACAACATAAATTAGTGAATCCAATTTTACTGCTGTTAAAGGTCTGACAAACACTCTTTTAAGACCATTTAGAAGAGACATATTTCAACCACTCCACCAAAGCCACAAAGCTGTTGTCTGTTCTGGTTATTCACAAGCAGACTTTAATGTGAGTACAACACAAAAGAAAATGGACACATTTCTTATTTGAGGCACTTATTACTCTGAAAGTTGACACATCAGCACTTATAAGCTACTAGAAGGAAAGCTGCGGACAATTTAACACTGTGAGTAAAAGTCTAAATAACTTCCTCCATCCCCTGACTATTTCTCAACTCATCTGAGGAAAACAGAACAACAAACATTATATTCCTAGAAATTCTAAAGGAAACATCTGAAAAAGTGCTTGGGATCATTTCCAAGTCTTTTCCATGTCACTAGAGAGAATGCTATTAATTTCTTAACCTTGTGAATCTCTAAATACAGCTTTCCAGTTAAAAAAAGAAGATACCTGGATTAACATGTGTAATCAGTCAAACAAAGCAAATTTCTGTTACCCTATCATATAAGAAGCCTACTATTTATTCTGCTAAGATTGGAAGAAACTATAAATGAATAGACTTCCCCCCATTCATCTTCTCCCACGTGTAAGAGTCCGAAATACCCACCCAGTAAAAGACTGAAGTTAGATCACGCTTTAGTTAGAACTAAAAGCCCCCAATACATCAGTGATACACAAACACAACCTCGAAGGGAGATCTAGCTAAGGTAGCGTCTCATGTTATCAGAGCCCTAAACAGCTAAAAAAATTACAATCTTAAAATAGCTGCTCAATGATCAGGGGCGTTCCAATCCATTATATAACTGTTACTTAGTCGTGAACAGTCTTAACCGTCTGTTGACGTTTTAAATAAATGAGACTCTGCCAACAGTCCCTGGTTACTGATACTAAACAAACAGCAACTACCTCCATTATCTCATTCTTCCTAAAACTTAAAACTAATTAGCAGTTTACAAGGGGTGGGGGACCTCCTGTGAGAGCAAAGGAACCAATATTAGTCCTACCAAAACCGTTTTGAAGCCAAAAACGTGAAAGCGGGTTGTCAAACAAAGATGAGCTGCGCTTGGAGCTCAAACTAATAACGTTCTTTACTCTCAAAGTGGAAAAACAAACGAGGACACGATGTACCGTGAAGCACAGGAAGCAGGCGAGCCGCTCACTGGCTCGGCAGCCGCACCGCCTCCCGACTCCGGCGCGACTCGGCGGGACTTTACCGATGTTGCGATCCCACAGCAGCACAAAAGCAGCGCCGGACGCTCAGCTGAGCCTCCTCGGGCAACTTTCTCCACAACCGCAAAGCCTTCCAAGAACTCCTCCTACTCCAAGGCGCTCTTAGAATCACAGAACAGTTTGGGTTGGAAGGGACCGTGAAGATCACCCAATTTCACCTCCCACCAGCCCAGGCTTCCCAAGGCCCCATCTAACCTGGCCTGAAACGCCTCCAGGGATGGGGCAGCCACAACTTCCCTGGGCAACCTGTGCCAGCGCCTCACCGCCCTCATGGCGAGGAGATTCTTCCTCATGTCTAATCCTCCCCCTTTCCAATCTGAGCCTGTTCCCCGCCGCCCCATCCCTCCATGCCCTTGTATAAATCACTCTTCCCGGGATTTACGCCTCCTCCCCCCGCCCCGCCGCCGCTCCCCGTGGGACCTGCCCGGCCCGGGACCTTTGTTCGGGAGCTCCGCCGCCGCGCCTCCGCCAACGCGTTGCGGGGCCGCCCCGCTTTGTTCCCCCGGGCGGCGCGGAGCACCCCCGGCCCCGCAGCAAAGGAGGGGAGAGCCCGGCCCCGAGGAGTGGGGAGGTGGAGGGGAGGAGAAGGCCGCGGCCCCCGGGTCCCGGCCCGGGGCTCACCTGGCGCCGCGGCGGCCGCTGGCGGAGCCTCCGCTTCCCCCGGGGCTTCCGGGAGCGGCGCGCGCCGGGCCGCGAGGGGNTATTTATTCTTATAAATTTAAGGGCTGTATCACAAGAAGCGTGGCCGGCACGACGAGTGAGGGGACTCTGCTCCGTCTCGTGAGAGCCCATCTGGAGAACTGTGCCCAGGTCTGGAATGCCCAGCATAAGGGCATGGAGCTGGTGGAGCGGGTCCAGAGGAGGCTACGAGGATGATCAGAGGGCTGGAGCGCGTCCCGTACAGGCTGAGAGAGTTGAGGTTGTTTGGCCTGGAGGAGAGTCCAAGGAGACTTTATAGCGACCTTCCAATACCCGAAGGGGCTACAAGCAAGCTGGGGAGGGACTATTTACAAAGTCTTGTAGTGATAGGAGCTATACTATAAGCTGGAGAGGGGCAGATTTAGATTAGACATTAGAATCATTGAATCATAGAATAGTTTGGGTTGGAAGGGCAGGGACATCTCCCACCAGACCAGGCTGCCCAAGGCCCCATCCAACTTGGCCTTAAATGCCTCCAGGGTTGGGGCAGCCACAACTTCCCTGGGCAACCTGTGCCAGAGCCTCACCACTATCATGGTGAAGAAATTCCTCATGTCTAGTCTAAAACAGGAGAAGGGAGGTGTGTGGTTGTCAGTGAAGTCTGAGGCAAAAAATTGTTGAGTTACCTACCTCAACCTTCGTGTATGTTGATGTGAGGTCACCATTTTCAGCCGTCAGTGGGGGTATGTTCTCTTTAACCTTCCATTTTTGACTGACATACCTGTAGAAGCCAGGAAGAAATTCGTGATGAGAATGGTGAGGCACTCGCACAGGTTGCCCAGGGAAGTTGTGGATGCCCCATCCCTGAAGATGTTCAAGACCAGATTGGCCTGAACCTGGTCTGGTGAGAGGTGTCTCTGCCCATGGCAGAGGTTTGGAACTAGATGATCTTTAAGGTCCCTTCCAACCTAAACGATTTTGTGATAATAAAATTATACCAAAGGAGCTTTAAACAGAGCCCTGTGACCAGCTTGAGCAGGCAGCCGGGGCTGGTGTGCCAGCCTAGGCCAAACAAGGCTGATACCCACTGGTGGGGGTGATAGTGGCAGTGGGGCTGTGAGGCTCTGGGACTGGAGGCTCAGGGCAGGCTGGGAGCTCAATAAAAAAAGAGACTCCCAAAATAAAACATTTTATTCAGAGAACAAACATTGCTTTTATTCTGTGCAGGGTGCTAGGTGGAAGGTCTTTCACAAAACTAGCACACGCACTGAACTCCCCCAAAGGCCTATATATACAAAACCAGTGCTCAAAATCCCACCTAGCTAATACAACTGTGACACCTATCTAATACATTCATTCATTAGGTTACACAATTCTACTTTAAAACAAAATTACTTTTCTTTACACATCCTTAGTTAGGATAAGGGTGTCCTTTGGTTAATCCTTGAACAGTCACGAATTCTCTCTATCTGATGTCTCTTTCCTTGTTTCATCAAATGTTCTTAAGCATGAGGTGGTTTACTGCAGAGTTCATAACTTTTTAAACACTAAGTATATATATCCTTGAGGAGAGACCAGGATGTTCATAGAATATATCATGTCTGCATCTGGACAGATACTAGCGTGTTTGTAGGAGATACCAAGTGTCTGGCTCTCTGGGATCAGGTTGTAGTAAAAAATGTGGAAAAAAGGTGCAAAATACATTGTCCTTATTCCCTTGGGTGATGTGACTCTGAGGGGAAAGACAAATTTTGGAGTAGGGTCTGAAATGAAAAGAAAGCACCTGAGGGGTNCGTGGCGTGGCGGCGGGCGCCAGCGAGACGCCTCCAAACCGGCCCCCCGGCCGCCGGCGAGAGCATTGTGGGATAGGTCCTCCGGCGCTCTCTTGAAGGGGCGGTGAGGAGGGGGGAGGGCACGTGACCCGGGGCCGAGTGGCTCGGAGCCAATGTCGGAGGGGAGGTGGGGGAGGTAGCGAGGCGGGCGGGGTCGCCCTCTGGTGGCGCGCGGCGGCAGCAGCAGAGCGCGGGGAGGGGGCGCGGGTGGTGACGTCATCCGTCCGCGACGCGCCCCTTCCTCCCCCCGGACCTATGGTTTTATTTCTATCTTTTTTTTTTAAAAAATTATTTATTTATTCTTATAAATTTAAGGGCTGTATCACAAGAAGCGTGGCCGGCACGACGAGTGAGGGGACTCTGCTCCATCTCGTGAGAGCCCATCTGGAGAACTGTGCCCAGGTCTGGAATGCCCAGCATAAGGGCATGGAGCTGGTGGAGCGGGTCCAGAGGAGGCTACGAGGATGATCAGAGGGCTGGAGCGCGTCCCGTACAGGCTGAGAGAGTTGAGGTTGTTTGGCCTGGAGGAGAGTCCAAGGAGACTTTATAGCGACCTTCCAATACCCGAAGGGGCTACAAGCAAGCTGGGGAGGGACTATTTACAAAGTCTTGTAGTGATAGGAGCTATACTATAAGCTGGAGAGGGGCAGATTTAGATTAGACATTAGAATCATTGAATCATAGAATAGTTTGGGTTGGAAGGGCAGGGACATCTCCCACCAGACCAGGCTGCCCAAGGCCCCATCCAACTTGGCCTTAAATGCCTCCAGGGTTGGGGCAGCCACAACTTCCCTGGGCAACCTGTGCCAGAGCCTCACCACTATCATGGTGAAGAAATTCCTCATGTCTAGTCTAAAACAGGAGAAGGGAGGTGTGTGGTTGTCAGTGAAGTCTGAGGCAAAAAATTGTTGAGTTACCTACCTCAACCTTCGTGTATGTTGATGTGAGGTCACCATTTTCAGCCGTCAGTGGGGGTATGTTCTCTTTAACCTTCCATTTTTGACTGACATACCTGTAGAAGCCAGGAAGAAATTCGTGATGAGAATGGTGAGGCACTCGCACAGGTTGCCCAGGGAAGTTGTGGATGCCCCATCCCTGAAGATGTTCAAGACCAGATTGGCCTGAACCTGGTCTGGTGAGAGGTGTCTCTGCCCATGGCAGAGGTTTGGAACTAGATGATCTTTAAGGTCCCTTCCAACCTAAACGATTTTGTGATAATAAAATTATACCAAAGGAGCTTTAAACAGAGCCCTGTGACCAGCTTGAGCAGGCAGCCGGGGCTGGTGTGCCAGCCTAGGCCAAACAAGGCTGATACCCACTGGTGGGGGTGATAGTGGCAGTGGGGCTGTGAGGCTCTGGGACTGGAGGCTCAGGGCAGGCTGGGAGCTCAATAAAAAAAGAGACTCCCAAAATAAAACATTTTATTCAGAGAACAAACATTGCTTTTATTCTGTGCAGGGTGCTAGGTGGAAGGTCTTTCACAAAACTAGCACACGCACTGAACTCCCCCAAAGGCCTATATATACAAAACCAGTGCTCAAAATCCCACCTAGCTAATACAACTGTGACACCTATCTAATACATTCATTCATTAGGTTACACAATTCTACTTTAAAACAAAATTACTTTTCTTTACACATCCTTAGTTAGGATAAGGGTGTCCTTTGGTTAATCCTTGAACAGTCACGAATTCTCTCTATCTGATGTCTCTTTCCTTGTTTCATCAAATGTTCTTAAGCATGAGGTGGTTTACTGCAGAGTTCATAACTTTTTAAACACTAAGTATATATATCCTTGAGGAGAGACCAGGATGTTCATAGAATATATCATGTCTGCATCTGGACAGATACTAGCATGTTTGTAGGAGATACCAAGTGTCTGGCTCTCTGGGATCAGGTTGTAGTAAAAAATGTGGAAAAAAGGTGCAAAATACATTGTCCTGATTCCCTTGGGTGATGTGACTCTGAGGGGAAAGACAAATTTTGGAGTAGGGTCTGAAATGAAAAGAAAGCACCTGAGGGGTCTTCCAGATGCCAGTGGTGTCAGTGGTGATTGGTGCTGGCTGTGGACCTCACAGAAGTTGTCAGAATTAAACTTGGTTTTTTTCAAAGCTGTTTGCCATATTGTTTTGTCAGGGTTATAGCAAATAGAAAAGTTGTTCAATGCAGCAGCTTCTGTTGGATGCCCGTCCTGTTTATCCTTCTCCATCACAGCACTGCCAGAGTGTGTGTTTGCTTGGAGCACTTCCACACAGGCTCAGAGGAGTTGGTGGGAGCCATGGAACACCAATCCCCAAGGTATCACACCTACCATAGCAACAACCGAGAAGGGAAACCAGCTACCCTAAATAAGCAGGCTTGGTTGAGTGTCTCCTCATGTCCAGAATGATGTTGTTACAGCTGGAGCAGAGTAAAGTGTGTGTCAGTGTTGGTCTGTCAAGAATCATGATATGTTATTAGTTGCCATGATGACTGATGGAGTATTAATTCAGGATTAACTCATAAGAACCTGAATTAAGAGCAGCCTGTGGGGACAGCGTATATGAAGAGTCACAGGAAGAAAGTAAGAGACTGGGTTCATTAGGAGGCTGCAGGGAAATGTAATAAGAAGCAAGACTGTAACCACAGATAGGAAAAAGCAGATTTGAGAGTGGAGATGAAATATTTAGGGTAAGTCTGACTTAAGGGTTGTTAAAGTTAATGAACACCTCAAATCTTCAATGGGATCACTGGAAGAAAATAATAAGCTGTTTTGAAGGCTGAAATTAGAAAAAAAACCCCCTTGTTTTAAAGTAAAAAGAAAAAGTACTTCCAGTGCTGTGTTTTGAATAGATTGAAATCTAGAATGGTCCTAAAACAAGACACTGAAACAAGGATGGAGAATGGCAGCAGCAAAACAGCTGTCTGCTTTACTAGCTGGTCACAGTGATATGGTTTTGTTGCAAAGAAGGCATATTATAAAGAACGTATGTCTGTGTTTGTTTGTTACTGTTGAGTGTTTTAGTTAAAATAACTACTAAGCCACTTGGGATTCACAGATGCAGAGAGAGCCTTGGTATTCATTCTGTCACAAGTCATGAAGACATTTCTGTCACCTACTCATGCTGCACAGATCCTGTTGTGCAGAAGAGCCAGGCAAGCTGAAGAGACGTGCCTGTGAGAGAGGAATGCAAAGAGAAACATTCATCACTTCTGAGGTGCTGTCTGTACTTTCGTTTGATCATCTGATTGTATATCTTGCATTCATTCCAGCACTGGCCTTTCTACTGACACAACTTCAAGATATGTAGCAACGTAAGAATGGCTTTGGGCCTTTCTCATTTGCCTTTTGAGATGGGCACGTACTGTATACTCTTTATGATTAAGAGAAAGATCTGGGACTTCACTGCTGTCAGCTCTGGCAAGTGTGTAATGAATTTTCCTGTGTCTATATGAAACTCGGGTCCTCAGAAGTTTCCAGTCCAAATGTGGCTTAAGCACAGTGCTGTCCAGTTGAATGTACGCTCCAGTTGGATGCTCTGTGTCTGGGGAGTGCAGGAGTGAGGAGTTCACGTTTTGTATAGCAATATAGAAATAGTAGGTCACAAACTTTGATTTTCTACTCACTTCTGCAAATGCTATGCTATGATATAGGCACATTCATGAATTCATTGCTCTCTACTCATTCTGGTACCCATTAGTGTTTTTCTCAACAACTGAGAAGGGAGAGTGGGTTGAAGGAATAATTGAAATATCATTGGGAATTGAGGTGAAGATGTCAGGAAGAGAGGTATTAGACTGGGACAAAGGTGGTGTGAATGGTTACAGAAATAGTTTGTTACAATTTCTGAATTAAATGGAGGAGCTGGGAGCACCAGCCAGTCATTGGAAAAAGAATATTATTTTCAGGATCTTATGATTTGAGAGCCATGCTTGTGATTTTTGTTTTTCATGCCTCAAGGTGGTAAACTCATCATTTCTTCAGTCTGTTCTTGTCTGTTCTAAAGTTTTTAGCTTCAAACATTCTTAAAGTGATGGATGGCAGACGTTGTGCTGAATGAAGGTGGACACCACAACCCATAAGTCAATGAAGATGGGACTAATGATGACAGTTACTATTGCCTGTTGTCTGTTGTAGCAAGGTGCAGGTAGGACTGTTTCTTCATTGTCCAACTAGCTGCAGAATGCTCTACTCAAAGCTCATGAGTACACTCCAAGGTGAAGGAGGCACATAATTTTTAGCATTACTTTGTCATCCCTTTGTGTGTGCCTTGTGTTTTCTCTGGGGGATGTACTCTGCCCACTTTTTCAGAGTTTCCCTACAGCCATGAGGGCTGGAAACTTCCCTGAAGCTGAGCCTCTTGCTGACTTGTGTCTCTCTCAGGAGGACAGTGTTGTGTGAAAGCATAAGCAGAGCTGTACTTGCGATGTAGCTGTGAGGACAGGTAGAAGCCAGCTGTGCCAGAAGGAAACTGGAAGACACGCACTGAACACAGTTTGAATGAGAGCGTGGTCATTTGGAGAGCAACAAGGAGTGTGATACTAGAAATAAGAGTGATGTTAGGGAGAGGGAGGGACAGAAATGATGGCGGGGCAGACCATGAGATTTTGATCATAATATGGTAGATAGAGCATAGAAGGGGAAATTGGTGAAGAAAGTGGGGATGAAGCACCGCATGGTAAGGAGTGGGACCCCTGGAGGACAAAAGAGGTAGTTATCTGTGAGTGAGAAATCAGGTTAGGCATAAAGCACAAAAGGGAGATACTTATAGTTTTGCGCTGTGAATTTCAATTAACTTTGAGATACCTTGAACCATTGAAATGTTCCTGCACCATTTATCATTTACAACATTGCAAAAAGGAACAGGCAAGGAACTTTATTATTATTACCTTCTAAATATGATAAGCCTAAATGAGCCTGATGTAGTAATTTTGGAGTTTTGAAGCTGCCAGTACTATGTTCTGTCTCTGGAAGAGATAAGATTAAAAAAATCTAGCATCGTGGCTTGCTCTTCCTATAATGACACTGTTGGGAGTGATCAGTGAAAGCCACCAGAATATCCTATGCCCAGGGAACAAAAGGACCATTGATGATACATTTTTACTGTCTGGTTTCAGATGCTCATTTGAATGATTCATCCATTTGGCTCCTGGATTCTGAGCTTTTAAAGAATGTAGATATATTTAAATGGCATAAAAATAGTCTGGACACTGAGAGTTTATTCAGAGCTCATTCACCCTCTCTGCCCCATGCAGGGTCACTCATGCAGATCTTGATCCTTTCTTCAGTCTGCTCTTCAAAATCTCTGATGCTGGACTCTCTCTTCCAAAGTCTCCTCAGTCAGGCTGTTTCTCTGATTTAAAATGTGTACTTTTGGAAAGCTGTTCTAATCTGTAACCAGGATCCTTCCTGCTGCATCAGAAGCCCATGTTTGGTTCTGTCCACTATAAACACTGGGATCAGATTGTTACCTTTCTCTTTTCAATGTATTTTTATCTGCTTTTAGCTTTTAAAACTAATTCTCAAGCATCTTATTAGGTTACAATATTGAAAGACCTACTGAAATTAAGTATACAATAAGGTTTAGTCTATCCAATCCAAGAGTCCTGTTTCTCTGCTGTATAAGGAAATTAGATTGGTTTGGCATCATTTGTTCTTGAAAAACTACTGTTGGTCCTTGTCTTCCTTTTGAAGTATTTACAAATTTGTTGCTTTATTATTTTTTCCAAATATTTTCTGGGGTTCTCTCTTTTATTTTCTAGCAATGTTGATTATTGTTTTCTTTTCAAATTCAACTTTGGCTTATATTTATATATTAAGCACACCCCCCATCCCCACCCCCCAAAAAAAACCAAACCCAAAACCCAACAGATAAACCACAAACTGAAATAAATTAGGTGGCTTAGCTCATTTTTCTAATAGCATAGTATTCCAAAGTGTCTGTCTCTAGTACTTGGATTCTCATTGCTTTTTAGGGAATTTTTAGTTTTGAAGCTCTGCCATATGTGTATCTATTCAAGTAAGCAGGTTGTGTGTTTTCTATGTCAAGATGTCTCAGCTTCTTGGCTGTACTGAGAACATTATATCGTTATTTCTTTCCTTGTTTTAAAAGTGTCTTTGATTGGAATATTATGTTTTTATTTACATGCAGTATGTCTTTGCTTGCAAGCATAATTGTTTGGAAATATAGCACGATACTCTAAATAAAAGCAGGCGGGATGAGATAACACACACTCATCAGGAATTCAAGACTTCTGAGTTTTAGGCCAGAGGAATGCAAAAGTTTGATATAATATCTAAAACCAGTAAATCTTCTTTGACAGTATAGTCAGTCAGAGTATATACATCATTTGTGGGGTATCTTTTTTTAAAAAATGATTTTCCTTAGATTTAGTTTAATAAATGTTAAGGGCCATGTTGGAAACTGTCCTGGTTTTGTCTGGGACAGGGCTAATTTTCTTCAGAGTAGCTCATATGGGGCTACATTTATGGTCCATGCTGGAAACAGCGTTGATAATGCAGGGAGGTTTTAGTCGCTGATGAGAAGTGCTTACACAGAGTCAAGGCCTTTTCTGCTCCTCATATCACCTCACCAGCGAGTAGGCTGGGGCTGCACAAGAAGCTGGGAGGTGACACAGCTTGGACAGATGAACCCAACCAACCAAAAGAATATTTCATACCATGTGATGTCATGCTCAGTGTATAAAACTGGAAGAAGAAGAAGAAGGAAGAGGGGCTGTTTGGAGTTATGGCATTTGTTTCCCAAGTAACCATTATGCATTGTGGAGGCTGCTTTCCTGAAGGTGGGTGAACACCTGTCTACCAATGGGAAGCAGTGAGTGAATTCCTTATTTTGCTTTGCTTGCTGTTTTACTGTCTTTATCTCAACCCATGAGTTTTCTCACTTTTACCTTTCCAGTTCTCTCCCACTCCACCAGGGGGAAGTAAACAAGGGGCTGAGCTGCCATCTGGGGTTAAACTATGGCAGAAAGAAACTTCTCAAACCTCTGCTTTGGATTTTTGTTTGGTTGATTGGGGTTTTTTTTGGTCTTCCAATTCTTTAGAAGAGATTAATCAGCAACCATTGCTTCTGCTATTGGTGTTTGAACCAGCTGTGTTTACCATTTAGTAAACTAAACAAAAAGAACCCCATTGGCTTAGTTTTTGACAAAACTCACCTTCAAAAGAATCCAATGGGTGGAATCAGATCAGATCAGATAAAACTTGGCAGCACACATTTCAGGTTCACAGTATTCCCATATCCAGGAACCATGTGTCAGTTCCTGAGGGTTTCCTGTTCAATTGAAGTACATTCTGGCTCTGAAGCTGAAGATCTTGAACAAAAACCCTAGGAAATCAGACTTTCTGAGTTCTTCATGGATAGCAGCAACCCTTTTATGTAGGATCAGAGGAAATTTGTAAGGCACTTGGCCAGAATTTTCCTCTCTCTGTGCCAGGTCTTGGTGACACTTAGATTGTGCTCCATGGAGATGGAATGGAATCCTCTGGAATACATCCCACTGTAGATATTAAAGATGTTAATAACAGTAAGATTTAATATCATGAAGAAGAAAAGGCTTCCTGTGTCTGGGGCTATGAGGAAACAGGATGTGAGAGAATTAGCCATAATTTATAATATATAACCATATTGTTTCCTCAGCTAGAAATGGGATGGGTGTTATCCTGTCATGGTGACACCATTCTTTAATTATTCCAAGAGTTCCCATGAACATTTAACAAGTGTTCTAGCAGTAAACTGTGACCAACTGCATTTATTCAATCTCAGGACAAAAAATGCTTGCAGCTTTGAGCACCAGCATAAAGTATGTGCATACCTTGCAATTTTTAACAAACCCCCTGAAGCTGCACTCCTTAGCAAAATCAGCCTGTTTTTTGGAACAAAATCTTGTTCTAAATTATGTTTTCTAATTTGTAGGATGGTGACCTGTCTAGCTGATTTAGCTCATTGAACTTAAGCTGAGCCATATTATGCAGTGGTCACTTCACTACCCTGAGCAGGCTCACTGCTTCCACTCAGCTTGCTGTAACAGGCTGTAATAGGTATTACTGAAAGTACTGGGTGTAACTACCATTCTTGGTCTTAGAAGAACTATAGGAGATAGCTAAGTGAAAGCTGAGTTAGGCTCAAATGAGAGTTGCACATGGGCTTGAGCTCTTTTAGCAGAGATGTTTTGCTGTGGGAACTTGTGTTACAGAACAAGAGGAGGATGAGAAGAAGCAGAGTTAACCAGTAATACCAAGAATAAACTGAGACTTCAGCAGAAATATTTAGTGAAGCCGAGTCTTTTACATTTGTGCAAAAATGCAATGAAAGATTCCTTACTCTTCTGTCAGCCTCTTCTTATACTGGGGTGTAGGATCTTGCACTGCGAGCTACTTGCTTCCATCCAGTGGTGATGTACAGTGTATGGGGGTTAACCACGCACACACACTTCATGGAGACCTGGAACAAACCCAGAATGAAACGCACATGCAAACTGTGCATTGTGAAGGTGCAGTGTTTACCAAAAGCTAGTGTGATTATGAGTTACTGCTGGGGATTGGGTGTTTCAGGCTGCACCTGTGGTTGTGATTGCTTTGAGATATTGCCCAAGGATGTGCTACATGATTGCAGCTGTGTTAGCCATTCCTTCAAAAACCTCACAGTCTCGAAAGACAGAGGAATGGCAAGAAATAGTATCCATTTCTGCTTTTTCATACTCTCCTCTTCAAAAGTGCTAGTTTATGTTTTATTATTCTTGATTTTTTTCATTATTTTCTGCATATTATTTACTTAAATAATGGCTACTTAGTGTTTCTAGACAGATCTGTGCTCTTAGCTTTGTATTATCTAAATACGCAGCTTGTCAAGACTTAGCTTCTGATACCTACTTCTCAGCCAACACTGAAAGTGTTTCTGGTTCTCAGTCTCGGACTGTGCCTGCTGTAGATTCAACCATCTACTTGGGAAACTTTACTGTAATCTCATTGATATAGAAAGTCTATAAATGAAAATAAATTATACATTTCCCATGTAGCAGTAGGAGGAAGAATGCTTAAAATTTTATGCTGAATCTTTAAATGACTGATTTTTAATGTATTTTGGGTAAGGTCTTGTCTTTCCTTTCCTTTTGACACAAGAACATATGTCCATTAATGTTCTTGATCAATGAGGGGATGGGCAAACTGCTGCTTTCTAGTTTTTTACAGTATTTCAGCTAAAGGAATTGTTAGCTGCAAATTCATCAGTTTGACTTCTTTAGCTCATGTCTTTATACAAAAGTGCAATAAACTACGCATACCTACCTGCTATTGAGGAGCTGAAGGAATTATATGAAATCAAACTTTTCTGAGCCCTGTCTCATAGGAACATTGATATTTTGTTATTTGTGTGTTTACTCCTAATTTGTACTATTCAGCTGGACTACATAGATGGAGCTACTGCTTCTATGGCATAACTGCACTGTCTTACATCAGTAACTTGTGAAATAGTGCTCCATCCCTGTAATTTTCCTTCTTTTTGTTTACCCTAAGGGAAGAAAGCATCTAATCTATGAAGAGCTTATGCAGTTTGAACCATACTGGAGAATAATATAACACTACAAGTTAATAGCTTTGTTTCATGAGAATCAATATTTTTGTACTAATATGAATATCTAAATTATTTTATTCTATAAACAGATATAGAAGGTCCATTAGTTTATTTTTTTATATGACAAATAAGGGTGGATTGATTTGTCTGATCTTCCTTATTTAACCTAGAGAGGTTAGGAACACTCTTTGGTTCTACTATAGAAGAGTCCCCTATATTTAATTTTAAATGCTGAAGCTTTAGCACAGACTTCCTTTCTCCAAAGTATTGATTAACTACTGCAGTTCAAAGGTGCTCAGAAAAAAAAAATTAAATAATCTGACTTGGAATCTTTTTCTTCCTTGGTTGTCTGGCATTTTGAGTCTTGCAGTGTCATTTACCCTTCCTTGAGGTTTTGGATACATTAGACTTCTCAAAATTTCTGCTGATGCCATTCCCTTTGTTGAGGATTTCTGTATCTGTAACTGTGGTTTAGCAACAGCTGTAACTGAAGGATGAACAAGAGTCTCTGAAATCCAACACAGCATGCCATCTATAATGACAGGGGACAGGACAAGAGGGAATGGCCTCAAGTTCCGCCAGGGGAGATTTAGGCTAGACATTAGGAGGAAGTTTTTCACAGAAGGGGTCATTGGGCACTGGAACAGGCTGCCCAGGGAGGTGGTTGTGTCACCTTCCCTGGAGGTGTTTAAGGGATGGGTGGACGAGGTGCTAAGGGGCATGGTTTAGTGTTTGATAGGAATGGTTGAACTCGATGATCCGGGAGGTCTCTTCCAGCCCGGTTGTTCTATGATTCTATGATTCTTCTATGATCTAGTCGTGGTCCAAGAGAAGTTTAAGAACGTGATGCAGAACAGTGTCTCCAGAAACTGTCTGTCCATAGCAAAAGACATTACCTTCCCCTCCTGTCTAAGCTGTTCCTCTCCTGCAGGTTTCCATTTGAAGGGAAAAAACCCCAAACCACCAAGATAAACCCAACAAGCAGATTCCAAATTGATGGTGTTTTATAGTAGGGTGATGCACTGTGCAGTTTGAAACATTGATTTTACTGTCTGTTATGGAGTGATAACCATCAGTAAAAGGGAAAAGCAGGTACTAGAGGTGGTAATATTCTCCTTGATTGCTACACAAGTCAGCCAAACTTCTCTGGTAATACCCAGAGCAAGCAGAGACAAACTACGTTTACTTTTATAGAACAGAGTAATTCAGTTGGAAGAGGTCTAAAAAAATTGTCTACTCCCTACTTTCGGTCAAGCCAGTAGAGTTGGTGAGGTGGTGAAAAGAAATTTGATTGCTTCTCTTTTGAGATTATTCATTTAAAAGATTAAAAGTAAGTCTTCAGTAAGCCTGAGTCTGCCCAGTCAGTTTGTCTGTTCCTTGCAGTTGTAGTACAGAAATGTAGTTTAGAGTCACACAAGTGGAAGGAGGAGCTGTTTTGAGGGGCCAGGCATCTTCGCAGGGGACTGTCAGACCATTTTTTCCCTATTAATTTCTATTAACTAGTTTTAGAGTTACATGTTTCTTTAAATGCATTCTTTAAATCCTTCAACCAATGCCATGTCCTAAGCACAGCAAGCAATAATCCAAGTGACTAAAATAAGAATAAAACTTCACCGTAACTTTACAAAACAGTTCAGATTATTTGCTGTATAGCTCACATGAATTGCATCAATGCCGACACCACCATCATCAGCTTTTCCAAACAGTCATTTAGCTTTGTATTATTATCAAATAGTTTATTAGCATAATTTAGACGTTTGTGATTTGCTGCACCAAACTGGGCTTTTTAAAATACAGTCCCGAGGCAATAACCCCCAACTGGTCACCCAGAAACAGCAGTAGAGCCACCCATGAGGTTGCTAGCTAAGGGTCCAACACAAACTGAAGTGCTGCTAGCTATCTAATAAACACATTTTTCATAGCAGACTTGCTAATAAGGGTGCCACTAAAAAGAACATCCCTTAATCATACATAATACTGTTGGTATATTTTTAGTGCATAATAAAAAATCTTTACCCAAACCAAAAATTAAACATCCACTCTACCGAAAGCACACCCCACTTAGTACATTCTCAGAATAGTATTATGGTACAGTATGTTCAAAATTCTGTTGAAATAAATAACTTCTGCCACTTCCTCCAAAATAACACTCCAAAAAGCCTCTGCTTGTCTGCAGCTGCTCAGGCTGACATTATGGAAAAAGGCAGCTAGGTGGAGGAGTTGTTAATGTTATGGTCCTCAGGCTATGCAGGCTGGACTTAGCTTTATGCACTACAGAATCATAGAATAACCAGGTTGGAAGAGACCCACTGGATCGAGTCCAACCATTCCTGTCAAACACTAAACCATGACCCTCAGCACCTTCTCCACCTGTGCCTCAAACACCTCCAAGGAAGGTGACTCAACCACCTCCCTGGGCAGCCTGTTCCAGTGCCCAATGACCCTTTCTGTGTAAATTTTTTTCCTAATGTCTAGCCTAAATCTCCCCTGGCGGAGCTTGAGGCCATTCCCCCTTGTCCTGTCCCCTGTCACTTGGGAGAAGAGGCCAGCTCCCTCCTCTCCACAACCTCCNGCCACCTGGGCACGCTGCTGGCTCATGTTCAGTCGGCTGTCAACCAACACCCCCACGTCCCTCTCCTCCAGGCAGCTTTCTAGACAGACTTCTCCCAGTCTGTAGCTCTGCATAGGGTTGTTGTGCCTCAAGTGCAGGACCCAGCATTTGGCCTTGTTAAACCTCATCCTGTTGGATTCTGCCCAGCAGTCCAGCCTGTTTATATATCTTTGGAGAGCCTCCCTACCCTCCAGCAGACCGACACTTCCACCCAGCTTAGTGTCATCTGCAAACTTGCTAAGGGTGTACTTGATACCTTCATCCAGGTCATTGATAAAGACATTGAACAGGGCTGGACCCAGCATTGAAGAGTTTTGTCACATTACTGAGATTACTCACAGGATATAAAACTAAGCAGTTATGTAATTATTTCATAAATCCATCATCACATGCCTTGGGGGTTTTCTACTCTTTAGTTTTATTTTGTTCTCCTATGGTTACCTTCAAAATTATTTTCAGCAGGTAAACTAGGATATTTTTTTCCAGTAGGACTTTTTCCACCTGAAGTTTTTTAATTCTTTGAATTTCAAATGCTAAAAGAAAATATAACCAAAGCTGTAAGCACCTTCACACCTGTAAATAATAAATGAAACTAGTTAAATAGCCTTCCAAATAGCCATTCAGTGAGTTGGGCACCTTCTGACACACCTCCTGCTGTAGGCTCAGGGCACATTGTATGCTGTGCAATCTCCATCCCTGCTGCTCACAGCATTGCGTGGGAGAATAGTGGGATTACCATGATATGAACTTGTCACCCAAGCAAGGCTCACAGGACTCAGAGGGGAAACACAAATTTTGGAGTAGTGTCTGAAAGGAAAAAATGTAATCTTTTCAATGTTCTCAGGAGATAAAGAGTGACTGGATTGCAACTGTCATGCAGCGTCAGAAATCAGAAGGGATCTGAGTGATAAAACCCAGCTAACCAGCTATCAAAAGAACCAGTGCTGTCTTAGTTATCATCTTACCCCAACACCTTGCTGTTACCACAGATCTTTTGAGGTGGAGTGCCTGCATGTAACTGCCCTCGTTGCCCAAAGAAATTCCTTAGTGAGTTGTTGCCCTTTGCTCTCTGTGTCTGCTTTTCACACTAGATATATTCTTTTGACCCATTCAGGATGGTTTTGTATCCAGGATTCACAGAATCACAGAATCACAAAATGGTTGAGGTTGGAAAGGATGAGGTCTGGAGGTCATTTGGTTGCCCAGGACAATGTCTAGATGGATTTTGAATATTTCCAGGTATGGAGACCACAACCTCCTTATGCAAACTGTGCCAGTGCTCAATCACCTCTCAGTGGATGAAGTTTTCCTGATATGAAACCTCCTATGTTTCATGTTGCACCCATTGCCTTGGGTCCTGTCTCTCAGCACTGCTGAAAAGAGCCTGGCTTTGTCCTCTTTGCACCCTCCTTTTAAATATTTGCACACATTGATGAGATTCCCCTGAGCCTGCTTTTCTCCAGGCTAAACCGTCCCAGCTCTCTCAGCCTATCGTCATGTA
This sequence comes from Piaya cayana, assembly GCA_013389865.1. Taxonomy (NCBI): domain Eukaryota; kingdom Metazoa; phylum Chordata; class Aves; order Cuculiformes; family Coccyzidae; genus Piaya; species Piaya cayana. Next base: position 235,780 of record WAAB01013920.1, read on the forward strand.
TGAGGTACTCCTGTCACTTCATTTTCCATGTGGACCTTTGCTAGACTCTCTCTAATAGCTCCATGTCTCTCTTGTATGGAGGAGACCAGAACTGGACCCAGTGTTCCAAGTGTGGCCTCCCCAGTGCTGAGTAGAGGGGAAGGATCACCTGCCTCAACCTGCAGACAGTACTTTGCCTGATGCACCTCAGAATACAATTTGCCTTTTTTGTTGGCAAGGGCCTTTTGCTAATTTGTGTTCAACTGTGTGTCCACCAGGACCTCCAGGGCCTTTTCTGCCAAGCTGCTTTTGAGCAAGCATAGGGGAAAAAAAAGAGAAGAAAATGCTATGAAATTAGATGAGCTGCTTTATACATTTCAGAATTGGTAGGCTGGAGGGCTAAGTAGATCGTACAAATGCCATCCTCCCAGGTTAGTGAGAAGGAAATGTTATAAAGTTTTAATAAAACAGAAAGACACATTTCTGCTGAGGGAGCATGTTATGTATTTTGTAGGTATTAATAACACTAAGCTTTTACAGGAATTCAGTAGTGACCTGCTCAGTTTGATGATAAATGTGTGGCTGAGCCCATACCCGGGGTGTGACAGACCCTGTGTTTCAGGTATTTGGGTACACACAAAAAGAACATTTTTAACATGTAGTGAAAGAATGTTTTTTTTTTGCCCATCAACCTCTTCCAACTTTTTAAAGTCTATAATAGGAGTACTATAAAGACTCCAAATGCAATTTCATAGAATCATAGAATCACCAGGTTGGAAAAGACCCACCAGATCATCGAGTCCAACCATTCCTATCAAACACTAAACCATGCCCCTCAGCACCTCATCCACCTGTGCCTTAAACACCTCCAGAGAAGGTGACACAACCACCTCCCTGGGCAGCCTGTTCCAGCGCCCAGAGACCCTTTCTGTGAATTTTTTTTTGCTAATGTTCAGCCTAAACCTCCACTGGTGGAGCTTGAGGCCGTTCCCTCTCATCCTGTCCCCTGTCACTTGTGAAAAGAGGCCAGCACCTTTTTAGCAAATATGAGATCCAGCACTGAGACTGCAGGTCTCCAGAAGAGATGTGATGAGTGATCTGTTTTCAGCCAACTCCTCTGGAATAAGATGGGTAGAATGAACTTTTTCTAGCCCTGCAAAGGCAACATTTCCTTGATACCATCTTCCTTATCTATCACAGCATCAACATACCAGCTCACGTGGGAGGCTGGTGGTATGGTGGCCTGGAGAACACTATTGCCCATGAAAGCAATTATTCTGCTCCCTCTACTTGCTGACCACCTTTTGGAAAGGACTTCAAGGTGGGGAACCATTTTAAGAGTGCGATACATTTATCAGATGGCAGTTGCTGGCTGCACTTTTTTTTTTTTTGTGGTGGAAACTGTGGACAGCCCACTTGTGCTGCTTCTCAAAAACGTGCATCTTGCTCCCTGGAGAGGCTGTCTTTGACGTGGCTCTGATGTGAGTTAGGCTGAGAGAGGCTGTGTGACAGGCTGAGAGAGTTGAGCTTGTTCAGCCTGGAGAAGAGAAGGCTCTGAGGTGACCTTACAGTACCTGAAAGGAGCCTACAAGAAAGCTGGACAGGTACTATTGATAAAGGCTTATGGTGAAGAGATGAGGGGGACTGAGTATAAAATGGAGACAGGCAGACTTGGATTAGACATTAGGAAGAATTTTTTCACCATTAGAGTGGTGAGACACTAGAATAGGCTACCAAGGGAGGTTGTGGCTGCCCTATCCTTGGAGGTTTTTAAGGCCAGGTTGGATGGGGCCTTGGGTAACCTGATCTAGTGGGATGTCCCTGCCCATGACAGGAGGGGTTGGAACTAGGTGATCTTTAAAGTCCCTTCCAACCCAAACTATTCTACGATTCTATGAGATAGGGCCCTGGGCTTGCATTTGGCAGGGGTACAACTCCTGCCAACCACCTTGTACATGGCCCACCACAGCTCCTGGGAACACTGCCTGGAACAGTAGTTTGTGGGGATTTCTACACTAGTTTTAGTAAAAAAGATTTCTAAATTTTAGAAGGAAAACATAGATTTTCAATCGACTGTGGATTGGCTGATAATTCTTGAAAATTTTAAATGGAAACAAAATATGTGTCTATGGTAGATACAACCGCCTATATATTTTTGAGCTTTAATCAGTTAGAAAAGATGCAAAATCCTCTTTAAACACGACTTTTTCTCCAAATGAAAGTCAGGATGAGCATCTGGAAGCTCCCTTCAGACCACCTTCCCAGGGCAGCTCCTGCAAAGCAGCTACCGAGCATCTGGTTCTCCGGCTGGGGCTGCAGGAGATGCGAACTAACGGACCTGGCCACATGGTGGAGCCAGTTCTAGGGAGAAGGTCAGGGGATCCCGAGAGATGCTCCTCCTGGCTTTGGGAGAAGCTGCCTCCCAAACTTCCTGCTGGGTATCTTCCAGACAGAAGTGATCGGTAGGTCTTCAAGTAGAGAGTAAGTGGGAAAAAACAAACAAACAAATAAACAACCCAGGTGTGGAACCCTAGCTACAGACCCAGCTGCTGCAATGAAAACCTAAGTTTAGGGCCAAAGTTTAGTTTTCTAGATGCTTGAACGTTGTGTCTAATTTCTACCTGAAAGAGTATCAGGTTCTACAACCTGTGACTCCGAATAAGCCTGTGATTATTTCTCTAAACACTGCTAACTGTGAGGGAAAAGTATAGTTGAATGGTGGCATCCTGTATTTCAATTAATACAGTAGCTCCTTTCAGACAACTCTTCTGTTCACTGCAATGAAATTGGTTAAAAGTTAGTTATCAAGCAAGTACTGATTAGTGATGTCATTTGAAAGAGATGCTGGGCTTTGTTGCTCCCAATGGCTCTTTTTACCAGCCAGGAAAGAGAGCCTGCAGAGCTACCCAGGCTCCTTGCTGGACCCCAACATCACCCTTCAAGTGAGTGGTCTGGTGGCTGGGAACTCCAATTCATAATGGAAATGGTTAGAAGAGAACACAGGCTCTGCAGAGATAACAGTTCTATGTCCAATTGTAATTTCCCTCCCTCCATCAGTCCTTCTTCTTCTATAGTCTACAGACTATAAATTACCTTTCCACACCACAGAACCACTGATTTACCCACTTCCTTCCCTCCCCCCATTGTAGAGCAGCAATGCCACTTGTTTTTGTTGGAGTTTTATCTCAGTTATCCTTTTATAGAGAGGGCAAGCTGTGATTGAGCACAATGTCAGCCCCTTAGGGAAAGGGATGGCCGGAGATGTTGTTAGTTCCTATTAAACAGTGATGCCATAACTTCACAGGCTTTACATGACCGGACATATTTAGCATTTTAGCAGTACTGTAAATGAGGATGTACATCGTTTCCTGAGATTGTCAAGCCTTTGATGGAACTCCTGGTATGCAATGAATAATATTATTACAATACTGTACTTTCTTAAACATAGCAGGCATAATTAAAGTCCCACCCGCAGAGGTCAGATCCATCTGACTCACTATTGTTAAGAGTTAAGAGACTTCAATTTATTTTAACAATGGCTTGTTTAGAATATGAAGTCAATGAATTTCTTGTCTTTGTGGAAGGTGTCATTTTACTATGCCAGGGACAATGTAGAGTTCTGGAGTAAAGCTAAAAATAGAGGACAGCTACTACTGGGTATGTTTGTTAATTAATAAAGATTAAAGCCATTTTGACAAAATGAGTGAAATTATTATTTGCATCAGTGTACCTTTGTGGGTAGGGTTGCTAAAACAGTAATATAGTAGATTATATGAAGAAATAATACTTTAAATTCAGTATTTGTAGGTGTTGTGCTTAGTTACTTTACCACAGTGAACTAGTTTAGAAAAAACCCCATATTTCTCATTTTGATGTCAGTTTTACTTTCTGGAGGCTCTTGCAGAAGCACAGCACTGATACACTGTATTTGTATTGAGCATTGCATTGGAACATTTGAGTTCTCCCATCAGGAAAAAGGAGTTTGAACTCTTATCACCTATAGCAGGAAAATAATTATTAAGGAAAACAATCAGCAAAAAGCAATGTCTATTTTTTAGCTGGTTACTCTATACACTTGATAGCCTCCTGTGTATGATCAGTTCCATGGTTTTACTGATATGGCCGCTTAGATCCAGATCATCAGAGACATTTCAGTTTTGAAATCTAGGGCAAGCCTGGTGCCTGTGTTTATTATAAGGAGCCTAAATAAATTCATGAAGTCAGACATTAGTCTTGATAATAGAAACACATTAATTTGTACTTAACCCTGTTACTCTGAACAGTCTGAGTGTCAGTCTTGGACAGAAAACAACATAAAACAAAGCTTCTTTCACAGTCTTTAAGTAAGGAAAGAAGGCAGAAAACTTCCAGTAGCCAGGAAGATACTAGCTAAGCCCCTGCTTGGTGGCTTTGCCCATGGCAGCTCACACTACCGCAGGTGCTTTCACAGGATAACCTACCCAGGTCACAGGGAAGGGTGGGATGGCCAGCACTGGGCTACCTGTGTGTGGGGACAGAGGTGGTGGGCAGTCCTCCTCCCCCTCTCAGTGAGAGGATGCTGCTGTAACCACCTCACAGACTGGTGACATGGTGGCAATTCCAGGCAGCAATGCCTCTTCTGACTCTCTTAAGACAAACAACTGGAGCACCCTGGAGGCCTAACATCTCTGAAGGAGATGTCTCTGCCACACTGCAAATCCAGCTTTCTCCACTTCTCACCACATGTCTTCCCCCTGGTCACCCCTGTCTGTGCTTGTCCCTGTGATCACCACATGCTGGGCAGGCAAGCCATTGACTTACCCAAATCCAAATTTACTGATCACTGAGCCAGGAGCAGACTTAATTGACTGGGGTTGCAAGTGCATTTTATGTTAGTTTTCTTTCATGCTTATGTGAGAGGAACACATCAGCACACACTGCTGCTGGATAAGTGAAGCAAAAGGTACTGGTAGCATCTGGCAGTGTTGAACATCCAAGGTGGAAAGGAACAGGAGGGAGAGTGCCTGAAAACGACTTCCAAATCATTTCACAGAGCTCTGCAATTTTTGTCTTCAAGCTGAAGGGGAGAGGGCATGGTTCAACACAACACTGGAATGAGTTTGAATTGCATTCATGATTGATTTTGCTGTCTTGCTTACATAACCTACTTAATCCTGCCTCCCGGCTCAGTAAATCACAGCCCATAGCCCTCTTCTTAGGCATCAACCCAGAGGATCATGATGAAAAGCAAATCCTGTTATCCATCAGTAATGCAAGCAATAGAGAACGGAGAGAGAATTATAATGTTACCACCTAGACAGAATCAGTTTTATCTTCATTTTTATCTGGTATTAATTCTTGCAGACAAAAAATGGTTATGCCATTTTTTTATATCCCACGGATCATATAGGAATAGGACTACAAGATTTTCAGTGACCAGAGGAGGCTGGATCTCATGCTAATTGTGGTGGATTAGGGAGGCAGGAACCATGTTTATTCCAGTGTCTCCAGTTAATCCCACAAATGAGATTTACAAAGAGATACAGACTTCTCCAGAAGAGCACTCTCACTGTCATATCCTGGCCTGTAATAACAATGTGAGGCACTTCTTAAAAGCCTGCTCTTATTTATTGACCTAAGCAGGACCTGAGGTCTTCTGGCAATTTAGACTGAGCATCTGAGACATCTAACCTTGCACACCATTCCTTGCTTCTGAGGACATTCAGTTTTGCCTTTGAATCTTTATATGTAAAATCAAGGATAGTGCTGAAAATAGTCAGGAGGGACAGAGGTGGCCCCTAATTCAGTCACTTCCACTTTGAAAAATGTTAGGGCTTTACATAAGGAATGTTGGTCTTGTTTCTTCAGACAGCTTTTTTCTAATTTCTTCAGGTAAATTTGCTCTTTGCTGAGTTGGAAATAAGGTCAGTGGATACATAAGGAGAAAGGAGAAGGTTCAGCAGGAGGAGGCACTCATATTGTGGTCACTTGCAGCAGCCTTTATGCCTCATAGTGTTTGTGGTAGTGGTATAGGTAGATATCTGCTGTCCTCTAACATTCTGCACCTAGAAAACTGCTCTTCTGGTGGAAGGGCTGAGATAGGTGTTCAAACCAGCCCCTATAGACTTCAAGGATGAAGTAAAGGAGCACCTCCTGGTGAGGTAGCACCATCTTTCCTAGACCATCCTTCACCAAGAGCTTAATGCAACCCCTGGCAGAGTGGCGACGTGGGATCTTTGCTCTAGCCCGTGTATGGTGGATGGGGGCAATGCCACCAGAGCGCTCTAAGAGACTCTGGCCCCTGGACAGTCCAGTGTGGGTTGCAGGGAGTGCGCAAAGGCCTGTCTCTCTTGAACCAGCTCTGATTAGGAACCTAGTGTTTTGCAGTGCTAGCAGAACAAATGCAATCAGGAAGGCCATGTGAAATCAATGTCTGTTTAATTATTCATTGCATCTCTCTATGCTGTAGCGAGGAAGTCATTCCAAACCCTATAGTAGCCAGCTACTTTCAGCAGCCTTCCTGAAGGTAAGCATGTGACTCTGGGTTTGATTGCTACTGTAAATACACAAGTATTTATAAACTACCTCACAGGGACCATATGGTCCCCTTTTGAGTAAAAATGCACAGACGGAGCTGAAAAAAGATCTGTGAAAGAGAGGCATAGTAAATTGATACATAGCGTACCATCTGCTTCCGTGTACGAGTGATGTTATAACAAACTGCAGGAGGCACAGCAAAGACAACTGTGGAGAGCCAGCTCCTTCATGGTATCTGCAGATCTTCTGCTGGTCTTCTGCCTAGTATCAATTTTGTTTTGTCATTTACTGCAGCAATATACCAGGAAAGCCATATTAGCCAACTTCTACATGCTTAAGACTAACAACTGTCTGTGGTTTCCCCTGCATATGACTATCCAGTGAGCACCCCTTATTTAAATTTCATTTGCTTTGACTTTCAATTGCTAGGCGTATGAAATACATTGAGTATCATCAATCAACTATGCCAAAGTTAAAATTCTTCTGACAAGAATTATTCTGTAAAACAGCAAGGAAACTGATGTAGAACTTCTCTTTTATTGAAATATTTTCCATACAGGACCAAAACTTATTATGAATTTGCTTGGATAATGGTAAAATAAATTTTGTGTTAATTTGCAGTTATTACAAATGAACCATGAAAGCTACAGAGATCTGTTTTTTATTATTGCTATTGTCATATCAGGATGCCATAAATACAGATACCAAATGGAAGCATCATTGACACCACTCAGGTTACAGCACAGCAATGTGAACCCTTCAATGGGTCTCTGCCTCTGCAGAGCTAGGGTAGCTCAGTACCAGCACAAAGGCAGTATATGTGGTTATGAGTGTGAGCACATTGTCCCTGTCTTTTGATCTGTTCAGCGTCGTAGGAGCCAGGCTGCTACTGGTCCATCGGAAGTAGAAAGACAATGACTGAGTAGTTAGGCGTTTATTATAGCAAAAAAAGAATGAGGTGGATGATAGTGGGACAGCCAGTCCTAGCATTGACCCTGTGAGTTTGGGAACAGTTCAACAAGCCCATGTGGTGCACATGGTGTGTTCCCCACATGGTCTGGGAACTCTGCTAGGGACCAAGAAGCTGGGTCTTCCCTTCCTGCTGAGCCCCAAAGAGCAGGCAGGCAGAGAGTGTGGGTCCCAGAGTCATGCCAGTGCATGGGAAAGGGGAGCCTCAAGTCTGAGCTACCCTGTGAAAATGTGACTGCAGTGGGGAGAGACGAGTGAAAATGCTCAGGGCCTTTGTAAAAGCTCAAGAAAAAGATAATGTTCAATTAAAAGGCAGAGAGAATGCTCATGTTAAGAATATAAACAATGGACGTTTTCTGAATTACTAAAATAATGTGACAATATTATGAATAATATTATTACTAATATTATTAAAATGCAAATTTCTCATGTTTTGGCACATAAATTCCAGCCACAGGGCAGAGGCTGAGTCAGACAGAAAAGGGCAGAAGTGTTATAAAGTGAGTTATAAATAAACTGAGCTGGCTTATTCTCCTTCCCTGTCCTCCAAGAGGCCTTCAAATGCAGGATAGCTGCTGAATGGGTTGTCTGGCCAACATCTCCTTCCTGGCTAGCTCTGAGTAGGTGCTGGTCTTTTGTGGGCAGTTTCTTTCTTTACAGCATATTCTGTGTCTCTGCAGAACACACTGAACAAAGACTTCACCATCTTAACTGGCTGTGCATTGCAGGCAGCCTGACACTCTCTGCTGAGAAACAGAAGTATAAAATGCTGAGATGAGAGAGTAGCACGTTACTGAAAACTAAAGCATGGCTTGCCAAGGGACCTAGATGTTCACACATAACCTTCTGACACTCTGTTGGTCTTTGGTTATTTCAGCCAATATTAAGAATCTGTATGTAATGTCCTCCTCTTCTCAGCCCCCTTCTGGGCTTCTCTGGTGCCGTGAAGCTCACTGGAACATCTCTTTACTGGGTTTACCAAACTCCTTTTGCTGTAAGGCAGCTGAGATGGAAGACAGTTCTTCTAAAAGCACCATCTGCTGACTTGAAACAGAGAAAGCAGTAAGCACCCCATGTCTTGCTGATAGGTTAAGGCAACCACAAGTATCATGAGCTGGGTTGCTAAACAACACACAGACATTAGCATTGTGGTATGAATGGCTTTTATCAGACATCAAAGCAAAAAAACCAAGGTATCTGTCTTATCCCAAACCTGTACCTGTGAGAAATGCTGTGAGTACCAGTGAAGCTTGTGGTTATCTCCTTTCCTTGCCAAGTGAGGTGGATGTGTCCCACAGGTCATCGGAAGTTTGTGCACTCGAGTAACACCTCAGGTTCTGCATGCTCAGATACAAATCAACAGTGCAAGAGGAAATACTGTTGATGACCCAGTTTCACTGGAGTTAAGGGAAGATGTGTTTTCTATAGTAGTACTGCTGCAAAGGCTGTTGGTTTAATGCTAAACTGCTGGTGTCCATGCTGATTTGCCTCATGATCTTGAATACAAATGATAAATTTGTGTCAGGGATTGCTGTGTCTGTGTGTCCCACACAGAGAAAATCATATAGCTAATGATGTTTTTGCACAATTGACCATGGAGATGAGGAAAAAGAGAAGCAATAGCTAAAGACACATTTAGAAATATGAGCACACAGGCAAAGTAATGTTGCCTCAAGAAAGGAGAAGAATCAGGTACTTAGATAGCTGTGAAATTCTCCATAGCCATGTTGGCTACCTCATCACAGCTTGGGCCTCACACAATAGGTAAGATTTCACTGAGCTTTACAGCTGCACTTGCCTTTAATTTTTTTTTCTTTTTCTTTTTTTTTTTGCTTAGTTGGGATTCACAGTCATGTTGCCCCAAAAGACCTGGAGCTCCTACAATTCCATTGCGATAGTTTTCATTCCTTAAAATGTTTGCTTCAACAATGCAACGTTGGCATCCTTTGTTATGTATTTTCCTGAGTTTTTTTGTTAATTCTCCACATGTTATGCAGAGTTGGTTTAGATAATTTTTCATTTCTTAACAAGGATGGAAACAATAAAATATAAATGCTATATCATCAATTAAAGATACAAAGGCTTAAATCCTACCTAGCATTTTCCTTGTCCCCTCCATCCCTCAAGGAATTAATGTATAACTTATTATCTTAGTAGAGACCTCTTAAGGCAGCTTTTCATCTTGTAAGAAAGAGTCTAAGACATTTTATCAAATTATGTAAATCTAAGGCTAATTCCATTGACCATGGTGAACCTCAACAATTTCACAGCAGGCTGTGAGCCTTGGAAAGGCTGTAGAAGTAATACCTGGGAACAGATCAGTGTATCTAATTAGTAAATTAATCTGTCCTTTTTCAGCAGTATTCCTGCCACTTAGTGATGGCTGCTAGTGACCTTTGTGAAATAGGCTCTGTAGCACCCCAAGACCTTTGTGGCCAAGTTTCTTTGCTCCTAAAACTCAGCACTTTAAATGTCATCCTTGTTAGCACTTAGTTAGCTCTTAATTATTTGAAAATGTACAGCATTTGTATATGGGTGCTATTTAGCTAGGCTGGTCTGTTGTGACTAGGCTGTGGGGTTTCTGTCTTTAGCTCATCTAGATCTTCCTGGAAGGTCCATCGGACCAAATATTTGCTGAGCAGATCTGTGGCTAGGATACATGAAATCCCTTTTGCAGCTTTGAGCTATAGGACATGTCAAAGTTAGTACTTCCCCAGCAAGGTAGCAGAAGTGTTACCAGCTGCCTGCCAGTACAGTGCTGCCTTTAGTGGAGCACTTATGGGAGTCCACTGAGATAGCAGTGGGGTTGGAAACACTGCATGTTCTTCTTTTGGGTAAATACTCTGGTCATATCTGTCTCCTCATGAAGAGTGCTCCTCCTGGAGCCAGCTTCAATGAATCCTGCTCTTTGTGGGAGTTGTTTTTGTTGCTCAGCTGTGCTAACCAAAGTGTTTTCTCAGACGTAAATGGGCAGGTAAAGAGCATGTTGCAAGAGATGTTTTCTAGCAATTAGTTTGACCCTTTTTGTTTGCTGGCATCTGAACTGTTTGCAAATACCAAAATAACAAAAAAAAATCTTTCCAATTTTAGACAACTGTCCCAAGCCCTCAGAGTGGTATACAGATGCCCCCAGAGAAAATATGGGTTATTTCTGTGGTAAACAGGACCCCTGTGCTTGGTAGAGGGTTGTAATGTAAATACAGATGTTTTTACCTGAATTGATTGATTTATAACTGTCCTCTCTTTTTAGGATGGTGAGATTGTCCCCACAGAAATCAAGGTGTTTGTGATGTGTTTTCCGGGTGTGTTGTAGTGCCACCCTGCTTACTCAGTGCTTTAGTTGCCTTCCCGGGGTATGCAAACTGTACGGGTTCATCTTCTGCTTGATGAGACTGATGCTTTGGTTAGTTGTGAATCTTCCTCCTTCTGGCTGATCAGAGTGTGAGTCCCAGAGAGAGCTGAGTTTGCCCCAGTGTAATCTGGAGCAGGCAGGGACGTGGTGGAGCACTGAATGAAAGAAGATAATTAAGTGGCACACTTCCCACTCATGAGAGAGTACTCCACATCTTGGTGTGCGCTGGTGGCCCTGTATGGATTTCAGACCATTCTCTGTTCCTCAGCCCAGAACAGAGGCAAGGATATGATCCCTTGTCTAGTTTAAATTAATCATAAATTGTACAGTGATCACATTTACACTAGGAAATTAGCATCCCATGTGGATAGGACATGTCTGCTTTTTGTAGTGACAGTGAGTGTGCATTGGAGACATCAGCACAGCTACATCAGTTATTCAAGGCTTTTATGCCAACTGAGTTTGATTGTTTTCACTACCAGAACTCTTAACACAAATAAATAATTTCTGCATCTCGTAGTATCCACGTTCCTGGGTTTTGTTCCATTTACTGTGGGTACTGACATTCTGGTTAAAACAATCTCCCTCTGGAAAGCAGAGAAGTTGACCCTGTTTGTTCTGCCCAGAAAGATGCCAATTAGTGCCTCACTCAAGTCAAAATTTAACAAAGACCTGAATGTTCCTGTGCCTGTTGCTCAACAAGATTGTTTATCAATTTACAGGGAGGCCATGGTGCCTTTTCAAAGTGCTGCTGGAGGCCTGCCAGCAGCAGTAACAGAGGCTGCTCTCATTGTTTAAATGCCACTGGATGTGAGGATGGTAGACTGATTTCCTTTCATTTTATGATGATCTAGTTGCAAGAGATATATAATTCCTTGTTATGTCAGGGAAGTTGTTTCTCCAGAATCTGGTACTTCTCTGATTATCTGTAAATGTTATCTGAAAATTAATAGGAGATTCAGCTTTCATGTGAGAAATACTAGTGGGAAGCATTGCCTGCACAAAGCCCAAGGAGACTTCAGAGTCTGCAAGAACTGGCTTTGTCAGTGAACGTATAATTTTCTTCTTTTTTAACATCCTAGTAAATTACAGGCTTTGGTTATGGTTTGAAGAAATGTGTTCTACAAATGTTGTAGCATCTGTAGGCTGCTGTTTTACTGCAGCCATTCTACAGGTCATTAATCTGATCTCACATTGTAAAAATTTCTCCACCCTCTTCATGAGTTTCTTTGTTATCATTACACTTTCCAATACCTTGGCACCTAACTCTGCTACGCTCCCGTATAATTACCCAGGTTAGAACAACTGGTTTTTTTTTAATCCTTGATGTGCTTGGCTCCTGTGGCTGTGTTGCCAATCCCTATACTTGCTGCATCCCTGTGGCAGACTGTACATCCAGGAGATCTGGAAGGCTGGTCCTGGCAACTGGGGAGACATTTGGCCAACAGACCCTCTCCTCTCATTCTCATCCGCTGCTGAGCAGCACGAGCTCATGGCACGAGTCTGGAGAAAGGAAATAGCAGCCACAGATGCACCTGCATCTGAGAGTTGGTGCTCTAATCGCTGTCGAACACCCCTAGAGGCACAAGGGTTGTTGCTATCCAGTGCTGCGGGAGGGGAATGGTTGAGCAGAACCCTCCTAAGCAAGGTGAGGGCAGCCAGCAGCTCTCCTGGGCTGTGAGGCAGGTCTGTAACAGGCGGTAGAGGGATGGTCCCATCTATTGTGAGGGTTATGCAAAATGAGAACTGCTGGGGAAACAACAGTTTTTGAGAAGAGTCATTTTTGGCAGTTTACTTGAACATGGGTCCCTAAAAGTGTCCAGGAAGGAAGAACTCATGGGAGCATGTCATGGGCACAATCAGCACATGCTCCATTCAAAGGATGTAGTCTGAAGTAATGATCTCCAGGAAAAACTAGGTGAATTTCACCAGCTTTTCACAACTGGCAAGAGGACAGTGCTTAAAGTTTGTTGACTACTGGGCAAACGCTCTCCTCAGGGGATGCAACTGGCAGGACAAGGAGGATCTGGTTACTGCTGGGAAAAGGAGCTGGGATTTTAAGCCAAGTGGCATATTCCAAGGAGGGGATGTGGTTCTCGGCTCTGGGATAGGTCCTGGCTGCTATTGATAATACTCTTCCCTCAGTTTTTCCAGGGCAGCAGCTTCCCTGGGCCCAAAGCACAGGGATCTCAAAGAGGGCAGCAGTCGACCAGGCACCACCATCAGCTTCACAAGGTGGCTTTGCTCTGCTGGTTGGCTGTCAGACGGCTGGCCTATGCCATCCCAGCCCATTGCAGTTTACTTTCCTAGCCCTATTGTCTAAGCCTTGGACAAGCTGCACCTTTTTCCAAGAACCTTAACAACCTCATGTTTTTTAAGCGGTGAGCCATGGCAGGTCTGAGGTGCACTATGCCAGCAGCACTGTCCCTTGCCAGCACTGTGACATTTAGCAGTGTAAGACCAACTGCTTTAAAACTCCATTTTCTGTAACTGTAAGTTGAAAGACAAATACAAGGCACTTAATCTTTGAAAAATACAGAAGCCAGGCTGCCTGAAAACTTCTGTCTACTGGCACCAAAGTCTGTGTTAAGTCAGTATTTTGGCCAGAGCCTGCTAGCAGAATTGAACGCAAAGTGAATGGTGCTGCTGTCCTGCATGGGTCTGAGAACAGGGTGTAAGAAGTGAAACTATGTTCATTTTATGAGGCGTCTGTGATTGGAAAGGCTTAGAAATAGACTTACCACTCATCCCCACTCCTACCATGTCTGCTTTTCCAACGCCTCTTAACGCTGGTGTAAGTGCTTACTAACAGCTCTCAGAATGAGAGTGAGGAATGAGATATTTTAACAGTGGCCTGAATTTGGCCTTCAGCCTGAACACTAACCGTGATTTCACGTTAACTTAAGACAAACTAAAACCCCACTTGAACCCAAATGGGGGGTCTTTTCTCTCAGGTAGAATTTGCTGCAGGTAATTTTCTCTTTTTTTTTTCTGCAACAAGGAGGGACTGATCAGATGAACTCAGAGGCCTGGCTGACCTTGGGGATACGCAAAGGACTAAGCCAAACATAAGGTAAAAGTTTGTGACTGGAAAGGAGGTTGGTGTTTCTTTCTTAGCCTGTGTGGCTATAGGCGAGATTCAGGTGAAGCTGTCAGACTGCACTGCAGAAGGCAACCGATGTTTCTGCAAACAGGGAAGAAAATCAATATAGATTGTCTTCTTACTCTACTCCACAAACGATGCTCCTATATTTTAAGGGATGGCTCTGAGATGATTATGCTTGGCTGGGTAGAGAAGTGTCTATGCCCAAACAGGAGAGGCTATTAGACCAAATCAGTGCAGGAGCTTATACCTCTGTGGTTCCAGGATTATAGCTTCGAGACATTTTCCTGGGCTTGAGGACCAGGCAAAGACTTGCCAAGGATCTTCTGGCATCTAAATCCTCCCATTGTTTCTCCTGCAGAGGGGCCCGGGGAACTTTGCCATAGAGATACTGACTGTACTCATCCTCTTCAGTCAAGTAAGGTCTTCATTCATATGCACAGGACTCTAACCAAAAGAATTTTGTGGAAGTGATCACTACAGCCTAAGCACTAGTAAATTTAGTGGTCAAAGGCAAAAAAGTTAGCATTTTCCAAACATTCTTAGGCTTTGACAGCCATCTGTTGATGGTTTTGCTCTACACAGAATCATAGGATTGTTTGGGTTGGAAGGGACCTTAAAGATCATCCAGTTCCAAACCCCCTGCCATGGTCAGGGACACTTTCCAGTAAAACAGGTTGCTCAAAGCCTCATCCAACCTTGCCTTGAGAATCTCCAGGTGTGGGGCATCCACAGCTTCCCTGGGTAACTTGTGCCAGAGCCTCACCACCCTCACAGAAAATAATTTCTTCCTAATCTAAATTTCCCATCTCTCAGTTTGAAACTGTTACACCTCATCCTGTGCTGTGCTCCCTGATAAAGAGCCTCTCCTCAGCTTTCCTGCAGGAACCCTTTAAGTACTGGAAGGCTGCTATAATATGTCCCTGGAGCCTTCTCTTCTCTAGGGTAAACAAGCCCAACTCTCTCAGTCTATTCTCCTATGGGAGGTGCTCAAGCCCTCTGATCATCTTCGTGGCCCTCCCCCGGACTCGTTTTAACAGATCCATGTCTTTCCTGGGCTGAGGATTCTAGAACTGAACACAGCACTCCAGGTGAGATCACACAAGAGCAGAATAGAGGGGCAGAATCACCCCTCTCACCCTGCTAGTCACATTTCTTTTCAATGCAGCCCACGATACTTTCTGGCCTCAAGAGCACATTGAGGGTGCTCTCAATCCCACTCTCTATGTCTCCAACAAAGATATTAAAGAGCACCAGTCCCAATACCAACCCCACAGAAACGCCACTGATTGCCAGTCTTCACTGTGACAAGTCAGATATGCAGTACATACTGTGCCAAGTCTAATATAGCTGGCTTTGCAGGAGCTGCATGCCCTGGGTTCACTGACAATACTTGCACAAGAGCAGGGAACACATGCTGTTTAAGGCATCGTGATGACACATAGTCATCATTTTGAAAGAATGAGTACGGCCCAACACTAGTTTAGATCACGATTTTAATGTTTAAAAACTACAGAGGTAACAGAGAGATTATAGAACTCAGGATTTTCTTTTATTTACACACAGAAACTTAAAAACCGCATAGTTTACTTGGATATGAGCAGCACAAAGTATGGTGACGTTAGCAGAAGCAAAATGACTCACTTCAACAATCTATCATAGAAAAGCTTGTATGAAGCGTACACCATTCACACATCTTGTTTATACTGGATCTGGGTGAACCCTAACATATCTTGGGACACTAAAACCAGGTTTCTATAAACAACTTAAAGTTCAAGTCTTGCTGAAAAATACCTTTACAGTTTATCTCTTATTGGCTATAACACTGAAAACAAAACATACACTTGTATCAATTTGAAAAACTCCATAAAAGTGACCGCATACAGTTTTTTCCCCAAATTTGTGCTCATAGTGAAAGCAAACATGATTTCAAGTTTCGTTTTCATCAAAGACCATAAAGTAAACACAGAACACACGCCAATTATTTTTAGATGCTTTTCTCAACCTCCATTTATCAGCAATCCTGAAAAATCTACACAAGGCTCTTGACAGAGGCACTCTCACGACATACACAATCATTTCCTCCAGTCATCCTCACTCCTGGAAACATAGCTATACCACAACCAAAACACTGGCCTCTGCCAGCTCATGGGGTGGGATAAGCAAGCAACCTCTGGCTGGATATGCTCTTGTCAGTCTTGGGGGCTAGTGTTTTGGTCGCATGATAGCAGCATGCCTGGGTCTGCCGAGGAGGAGCAGCCTGCAGAGAGGACTCTGAAGGAAGGGAGCAGGGTAGAATTGGCACAAATGGCTCTGCTTGCTGTCCATCCCTAGCTTGTAGTACTTTTTTCTGAACTACAAGCATTTCTGGTGGCTGAAAATAGAAATGCAGAAGTCCTGCTCTGACTTCTGTTTGTACCAGCTGGGAAGATACGTGCCTGGATAAAACGCAGCATAATGCTGGGTCACACTGCTGGCTGCAGTTTGCTCTGGTTTCTGCATAAAAACTTTTCAGCACTTTACTACCACCTGACCTCACCTGCGGACCTAAGAGGTACCTGGGTACCAAAGGGGCCCTTTACAAGGGGGATACTTTATCCAGCAGGAAGACTGGCTAAGTTGCTGTTGAGAAAACAGGGAATTGTGCTGGAATTAATCCTAGCAATTTCATTGGACCTTTTATTTCTTTTTCTTGTTACACTAGTGATGTAATTATAACTCCAAGTGTAGGATTTAACTTGTGAATTCTTGGGAGAAAGGAAGGATATGCACATCTTTCTAAGTCAGAAGCTAAAGTATTTGTATTTCTATTGAAATTATTCTTAATATGCAGAGCCTATCTCAACACTTCTCTATCATAAGGGATAAACAACTGCAAAAATATACAGCATCCTATTTATTTACAATATATATATGTACATAAAACCCAAATCTTCTACAATACAACACAACTGCATAGATTTTTCTTCAGTAACATAGGCATGTGTACAATTTATGAATTCTAGATCTTGCCAGCCCTGTACTTTTTATTAATTCATTATTTTCTTTTCTTTTTCACAGTTTGTTACAGAAATCCTTACATTAGATACAAACAAAACATTCTTTGTGTAAGTTATAGGAAATAAGGATTTTTCTGACACCAAGGGCTCTGGGAAACTGGTTAAGAAAGCACCCTGGTGCCAGGCAATAAAGCCATTTTGTAGAGCTGCTGATGGAGCTGAGTACATTCTGCTGTGCCTTCCTCCTACAGGCACTGAGGTGGGACAGTAGGACTGCAGGTGGGACACCACCACATGGAAAGTTTTGTTTTGACCAAGATGCTCTTTAGCCTTAATGTAAGGTTCAAGCAAAGAAACGTATTCATTTAAAGATAAGGTAGAGATACCATTAATTGTTGCTCTTAATAATATCAGAGAGAGCTGTGGTGCTTATGCTTTGTAAGGCAGATGTATAGACACAACTCATACATCATCCAACCTGCATTTGCACGTATGACCTATTGGAAGTGGAGCACAAGCTATGGGTCAGTGTGTGGCTCAGGAAAGCAGCCCTTGGGAGCAGATGGGCACCCCCATCTTTGACCTCACAGGTTGAGACCAGCTGTTCTGCCCTGGGCCCGCACATAGGCTGGGCACCACTTGGTCTGCATCAGCCCTACAAAAGGTCTGTGCTAGTGCATGGCCCTCCTACCAGGAGCAGGCATCGCGCAGAGAGGTCCTGTTCCCAACATACTATTCCTAAATAACATAGTGTGTTTTACTTATGAGGCATGTTTGCCATTGGACAGAGAAGGGCAGCTGTGTTCTGCAACCATAAGGGTGCTTTAAGCTCATGACTATTTTCTTTGCAAGGTGCTGTGGACTAGGAGAGGCAGGAATGCCATCTTTTAACCATGGGATTAATTCCTACAATCTCCCAAGAAGCCACTGCTTCAGCTTAGTCCTTCCTTCTCCCTCGCCATTCAATTGTTGCTATTGCAAATGAGCATTTTAAAATATTTTGTTGTACTTATTAGAAGCAGTTTTGCATCCAGTCTATGACATTTGCAGTGCTCACAATAGTGATAAACTCTCTATGAAAAGAAAGCATGCTACCACCTACTAAGTAGATACGGTACTCTGGATCCTATTAATTTAACAACAGAGAAACTCCTACAGCATTTCACTGTGCTCTTAAAATCCTAGCTAAAACGTGGGACTCGTACATTGTTGGCTACAAGTTCACTATTTCAAATGAACTGAATAACAGTAGTACATTTTACAGATAACCTCATACAAATATTGTTATCCATCACTGATGTTGACAGTTACAGCAGGGTCTATTGCATTCTGTTAAGAATGTATAAACCTGATGAGAAAACAAAAAGCACGTTATTTCACGTTCATTACCACAGACATCAATAAACACATGATTCCTTTCCATAAATATCTATAAATATGATGCCAGTAAATCAGTTTAAGCAAAATTCCATCTTTTTTTTTTTTTCAGACACCCAGAAACAAAGTCTGTATAAAGACTCAATATACTGGGTATCTACTTTTCAGTATATATCTATTTTTCATTATCTAAGATATGCTTTGATGGTCCAGTACCTCAGGTAATTTCACTCTATGCACACACCCAGCTCATTCTTCTCTCTATTTATCCAGTGAAACTCCAGTATACAAATAAACTGGGGAAAAGAAGGCATAATAGCAAAGATGAGAGAGAGGGATAGTGATGGAGATTTAGGAAGATGCAAGGAGCAGTCACCCACCAGTCCTTCGAGTTGAAGGAAGCTGGATGCCAAAACTCACTGGGTGGCATTTTAAACATGAAACTAGACTGTTGAGGGCATGGAAGGAAGATTCATGGATTCCATCTCCATGGAAGTGAGATATCAAAGTTGTGACCTCGCTGGGACCCTGTACAGCACATCAGACCTCGAGCTCCTACCTGGGTATTTAAAAGTTGCTCCCAGGGTCTTTCAAAACCCCTCAATGCACAGAGATGCACTGCTCATAAATCAGTAGAAGGATAGAGGGGAGAGGAAAGCAGGAGAGCCCTGGAGCGTTTTGAGGATAACACGGTACAGCATTCTCAGATCTAAGTTAGGTTTCTTGGGATGAGATCCAGAGAGACTATAAGGCACCTTGAAACCTGAAACTTGACCCCAGCAAGCTGAACCAGACAACAGTAAGATGCTGGATTCTTGCTGCAGTGACCAGGGAGAGTTTGGTGCCTGTGGAAGAGGTGCCACAAACTTACACCCCAAGTTGGGAAGATACCTGGAACGAGCTGTGAGGAGAAAGGAACCAAGTGTGTGTTCTTCTCTCCAAAGCTTGATTAACACCTGCGCTCGTAGGCTATGGGATGGACTTCTCTGCAAATCAGGGTAGGTATCAGTCCCACACAGAGATGTTGCAGAGGAAACCAGTCACCTGCACCATCACAGCCAAGGGTTTGGGACCAGCTGTCAGAAAGCACAAGCTGTCTCAGCCCATAGGTCCCAGGTCACTCAGCAGTTCCTGTGTTAAATGCTGGGCTCAGGAGTGCTTGGGAAGGATGGCACAGTGGAGATCTTTCTAGGAGCCTGTGCTGCATGGAGTGAAATTCTGATGGGGCAGGAAGGGGACAGACTAAGAGAATATCATTCTGCAATCTAGCAGGTCACTTTGGAGGGAGGAGATTTTCTGTTGTTTTTGCTGCTGGGCTACTTCAAGGACTTAGGCAGCCTACAGAGTTCACTCTGCCTCATTTCGGGATCACAGTGGAGTATAAGCAGAGCCGAGTACCTCATTGCCTAGGATGAGGTACAGATCTAGAGGTCTGGGTTCAATAGCTTTGGTTTCTGCAGCATGAACACTCTGCACCTTGATGCACAAATTCCAAGGAAGGCCATAAACTAACCTCTCTGGATGTCATCCTCAGAAACCAGCTTTCAAGGTTCTGAGAAGTGGTTTGTGATGTCAACTCAGTGACTTCTAGCCTTGTAGGACAAGGCAACAGCAACTGAGGCAACTCAATAGCTTAGATCCCAAATTCTTCATCCCTAACCTTAAAAAGAGCAAGCTGCAATGACAGGTTCCCAACAGCTGATGACAGTCTCCTTCCATGGCTACAACAGGAGTCAGCAATGAACCAGGTACTGGGAACAGGAAGGATACTGCATGGTGACAGGTATGGCTCAAGCACACTGAGGGCATCGCTCAGGCCATGGGCATGAAGCAGGGCTCCCTTTGGCCATCAGTTCTTTCAGCGGGAGCTGGGTTTATATTCTGAGACCCTCTTAAGCTCACATGGTGAATGAAACAAAGTGAACAAATTTATGCTGCTGGCAGTGCACTAATAGAAGATGTCTGCTCAGGATGGTTAATGTTCACCTGCTCAGCATTCGAGTCTCTACAGGTAGTTTTCTACACCAGCTATAAGGCATTAGGCAAATGCTTATTTTGTTAACAACAGATGCAAGTTACAGTGTTTTTGCCAGTCATAACTGAATGTCTTTTCTTCAGTTGTTATGGAGAATCAATGAGAAATGAAAATGAATCATTTTAAATATAAAAAGCATTCCCGTTTGTTTAACAAAATGTTACAGATTTCAATTTCCACTAGAAATCCAGCAGTTTGGCAGGGTGAGTCAAATCCTGCTCCGGCTGCTGTCAAACCCCTGCTGACTTCAGCTATAGGAGGATAAGACACAAAAGAGAAACAAGTCTCTACAAGGTATGTACAAATGAATCCTGGAATGGAAAAAGCATGAGGTATGATTAAATGCGTAGGTTTTGATAAAACTGGAGCTTGGTATTTTTTAACTGAGAGAAGTGGGGCATTAGTAAACAGTTTAATGCTGAAAAAAAATGTAGACTTTCTACAGAAATCTCTGAGCATCTCCTCCTCTTCAGGCTTGAGTACTCATGACTTGGGTCAAGCCTAGTTCTGGTTGGGCACCAACTGAAGTGTGCCAGGGGAGTGATGGCTGGTGGTGGCAGTTGTCGTTCTCCTGCTCCCTGCACCCCATCATAAAGACATGAAGGCACACAGGTCTGTTCCCCTAAGCCACATAAGTGCCAAGCCCTCATGCTGGCTCCCCCACCAAAACATCAGTGAGGCAACAGGTTTAGGAACTATGCTTATACAATAGTAATTTATGCTCTCGTGGTGCCTTTTGTGCCCATAACCAAAATGCTACATTTGCTCAACACAGTGAGACAAATGGTGCATGGAACAGCAATAGAACAATCAAACAAACTGGATGCATACAATTGGAGAACAGTTTTGGTTAAAAAAGCAGTGGGAAAGGTGTGAACTGACATCACTCCAGTTGGGATTGATAACAACAGGCACTGCTGCCCTAGAGGAGGAGAGCTTATGGTCGAAGGGCTAAGGAAAATAATAGAACAATGCAATTCATGGGTGGAAGAGGGGAAACAAATAAATTGTGATGGAATTCCTACGAGCAATGCTCTAGATGTTCTCACAGAAAATTAACACAAATTTTAGGCTGATCTGGTATCTCATTATCAGGTCACAGAGTGATATGCTTACTGAAAAATCGGTTGTGTTTTCTGCAAGAAAATGCACCCTAAACTATTTTCAGTACTGGATAATCATGATTTGAGTAAACTCACAAAAGGTGGAACAGATAACAGAATGGATGGTTGCGATTTTGGTGTGTAGCAAATAAGGGTGTCTTCTTTTCAGCAGGAGGTGAACTTCAGTGGCCTTCAGCACTGCCTCCTGATTGTACCCAGTCATAGATAACCAAGGGAATGCTCACTAGGGAAAACATTATCCCTAGCGCCAAGAAAAGAGAAGCCTGGAACAAAAAGGAGAAAAAATTAATGAATGGAAAGAGAAGACAATTAATTCAAGTATGTTAACTTTTCCTCTTAAGGAGATTTACAAGGTGATGTATCAAAGTTATCAGCTAAAATGGGATAGCAATTCTGGTAAAGACAAGACCCATAGATAATTAAACAGATTAGCGTCATTAATAATTACTCGCTGAACACCAAAACCATTTTATTTCTCCTTTCAATTCACTTCTTAAACACCAGTCATCCCTGAAGAGGATTAAGTGAGTCTGTTTTAAGGACTGATTGGCTCTGCTTTTTTCAAAGCCTCATGGAAATAAATATACTCTTCTCATTCAATATGTGTCCATTGAAGTTCAGCCCTTTCATCTTGGGGTCTGTGGATGGAAAAAGTGAAACACTAGTTTCCTACCTGTCCCAGGTGGCTGGGAGGGTACCCATCCTGCTGAGAGTTAAATAAGAGTAAGCGCCCCAAGAACACAACATGCCCTGCATGGCCTCTCTACCAGAAGACCTCCAGGGTGAGGAAAGGAGAAAGATAAGCACAGCCGCCAGCATACTGAAGTAAGTTAGGAATGTAATGTAAAGAAGCTTGCACATATATTCAGATTAGGTACACTTTGCATCTAGGACATTATAAGGACTGACAAGTCTAAAGTGTTGCATTGATGGGAAAGGAATGCATACCCAAATCCTCTGAGTCAACTTTGATCCATCCTGCTGTGTAATTTTTAAATACAATGATGAAGGAAGAATGAAAATCAGCATATTGGCAGAAGTGACTCCTGCAAAATTAAAATAAATGAATTGTGTTAGTTGTCAGCAAGAGCTAATTATTGTGCTGCTTATTAGAAACAGTCATTTATCAGTAGTACAAAATCAGGGTACCGTACCTACAACTCCGAAAATATCCTTCATGGTTGGGATAAAAATAACTAACAGGTTGATGATAACCAAAAGAACAAAAGTAACCAAAACATGACGGCATAAGTCAAATTTTGTTTTCCTAGCCAGTTCAAATAATGACGAACGTACCTGTAGAAAGAGAGAGAATTCTGTCAGGGACAGTCTAATAAGCCAATTTAAAGTTTCCCATGCTTATTTTAACCAGTGCTTCATATGACAGCAAGTGCAGCATAGATCTGCCAGGAACTTTGGGGTCTCTGGTGTACTGCCCTTTGAAATCATCCTTAAAATTAACTTTATATTTCAAAACTGTAGGCATGCAGGCACCTGCAGTAGGATATTCCTGCCTTTCTGACATGCCTTTTGGGGATCCTGTCCTGAAAAATGTGAAGTAAGAGAGAGCCCTTGTGGATTCAATTTAAAACAGATTTAAGACCAAAAGCGATTATTTTCTGCAGGGAGAAATCCTCCATAAGTTAGTGGGACTCTGATGTGGGAAAAGACCCATCCAAGCTCAAGCTCTTTTTGTAGCTGCAACATCACTGCCTCGCAACTGCTGCACCAACAGTTTAAAGAAACGTGTTGTATACAACTGTTACCAACTTCCAAATAGTGTCGAGGTTTTTACTTACAGTGAAAAACAGCACTGGCACTGTAAGTATCACTGCAACGATCACAGCCAAGCGCACGGTCAGGATGAGGATGTCATCTTTGCTCTGGTACTTGTGAAGCAGATCTGACTGCACATCGTCTATGGAAAAGACAGTGGGATAAGTGTTCTGGCAAACAGGCAATTCATTCACAAAAAAATCATTGCTTAACAACAGCCTTCTTGAACAACAAGTGATTTATCTGCAAACAAAAGAGTATGGAATGAAACATTCTTGAGTTAAAACAGTGCCTTGAACCAAATCCTAATGATTCCATTATTCCAGATTAATCCTTTGGAGGCCTGATTTACGAATGCATCCTAATTCAAGACTGCACATGCCTAAGTCTAAGGTAATTTTCACTGTAGGAAAGACAACAGTGAGACATACACAAAAGCTTGCTTACATACATACAACTACGAAAAAATAAGTGCAATAAGCTATTTCTAATTGGGTGCATGGGCTTTTTTTTTTTTACTTTTCAAACGATATAAAAATAACCACATGCACTGCAATGGCTGAACTTCATATAAACTACAAGTTTTTGAGCTAAATTAGTCTAAACAGCAAATAAACTTCCAGTGAAAATCAGTGCCCTTGTTCTCAGCCAAGAACAAAGCCTATCTTGGGTCAGCTCTCAGCAGGACACTCTGACATTTGCACTCAAATCCCTTGGCAGCTCCTCTGAGGGCTGCCCTGATAGTTTTTTTCTCTTGAACCTGCCACCCCCCAAGCAGTGCTTGCAGCTCGGCCCCTCACCGGCTGGTGGCCCCAGCAGCCAAGACAAATCACAGGGGGTGCCTAATGGGGAAGTGCCAGTGATATTTTAATACAACCCCCTGCAAAAACATTTCCTTGAATCTGTGATACATAGTGCAGAGTGGGTCTGCATGTGCTAACCAACAGGAAAACCCAAGTTGCTGAGGGACCTGTGTGTTTGCTTTGTAACCTTTAAATAGGGCTGCTGCTAAGCGCACCACAAAACGTACTTGCCCCTTTTTAGGCTCATGTTTTGTTTCTGCCCACTAATCTTAGAAAGCTAATGGTAAAATGTAACAGCTCTTAAAACAAAGTCATTAAAGGGAACTCAGCAGCCACGTCTAGTTTAAAATCTTTTGCACTTGGTAAAACTTCGTATATTCCTGGAGGCAGAGAGATCTGTCCTGTGGCGAAATGCGGGCACTCTGCCCCAGGACGCTCTTATGGGGAGAGACCATGGGCCAACACCATCTATGCAGTGCTTGAATCCCCACTAGGAGAAAGAAACCACTCTCCCACCTCCCTGAAGAGTAGGAGTGGGGTTTTCAAGCCGGGCACATGCACAGCTTCTGAGACACAGAGCTTACTCTGCTTCTGCAAGCACAGACTGCAACTTCTGTACCGCTCACGGACTGCAGCCAGGTAGGAAGTGAAGGGCAAGGCTTACAGTTGAAGGTCTGTTTTCCTTTCAGCTAGAAACACCACAGAGCCCAACCACAGTGTGACCTTTTAGGGGAAGAAAAACACCTCTTTTCTGTAATTCTGCAATGTAAATATAGTCATCACTGCAACACTTTCGAGAACACAGCAAACAGACAAGTACTATTGGTGTAAAGAAGAAATGGCCATAATAAAAACGCTATTCTTGCCCAGGTAAGGATAGGGAAGAGGGTTAGAAAACTGTAAGCAAACATATGAAAGGTAAGGCCTTGTCAGTCTCAAGGGGAAGAAGGATCAAAATGGAGGAATTTCATATTCCCTCAGTGTCTTTGCTGCCTGTCATGGCACTGGCCCTTACAGAAGCCCCAGTGGAGCCTCAGAGCTTCCACCCGTGGGCTCTCAGTGCTGGGGAGCAGGGACGCGCCTGACATGGGGAGAGGCACACGAGACACCCCAGGGATTTCTCCGCCATTCCCCCTTGGGAGGGCCAGAAGGACGCAGCCCCTACCTCCTCCATGGACTCCAGACCCTCGTCCTTGAGGGGTGTGGGAGATTCCCAGAGAGGAGCTCCACGGATCTGCCTCCTCAGATCCCTGGGGCAATCACATCAGAATCTCCTCCCTGCCAAAGCGAAGGGGTCCGTGCTGATTTACACCCACTTGCTCCCTGGGGCTGCTAATCTGATGCATTTCTACAAAAATGTGTTAGACAGGAGCAGTTGGATGAGAATGGCTGTTGCTGTTGTCACTTGCAGTGTATTTTTGGGTTTTTTTTTGAAAATTAGAACAGATGACCTCAGTTATTTCAACACATGCAGACTTAAGGCCTCATAATCAGAATGAGAGCCTGAAAAAAGAAATACGAGATAGGTACATCTTTGAAAAAAAAAAGCCACATTTCGTATTTACTTATTTTCTTTCTTTTGCAATCTGTGGCAAAGAAAGAACAGTATCATGAATAAGGAGACTGTAACAAAAAGGTCATATGGAATAGGATGGAGAAGACACATGACCTTTTGGTGACTCTGAGGTAAAAGGCAAACATCAGCTTTGTCATCTGTCTTGTAACCCCTTAATGGTCCATGGGAAAAGACGCTACTTTTCAACATTCTCGCTATACTGGAATATAGGAGTAGCTTCCAGGGCAACATTCGTATTTTATCCTACTTTATTTTATAATTGTGCCTTTAGGGCATATGTGTTGCATCCTTTAGCGAGAAAACATAATTTGTTTGTTTCTTTAGGTGAATGTATATTCATAAAAAGAGATGGGGCAAGTCTCAAACACTAAAATAACCATATTTTGGCAGCTGAAGCTTCCCCACCTTCATGGCCTGTTTGTTTAACCAAGACCTGAAGGGGTTGGCTCTAGGGACACAAGAAAAACATTAGGTCCTTGGCCTCTGTGATGAAAGCATCAATAGGAAAATGAAAAAAACGTGATGGCTGATTTGATACTCATTTCCTAGGACCTGCTCTAAAATCTGTCTCTTTTTATGGAGATAAGTGCACTTTGGTTATTACCAATGCACACAACATTCAGGTGAGGACCTTGGAATGGAAATCTTAGTGGGGCCCAGCTAATCCCCAATTCTGTAAACAACTCTCTCCAAGGTATTTTGAATATGCCTTTTGCAAATACTGCTTTCACTTGTGCTTTTCATCTACAGGGGAAAAGGAGGAAAGGATTTGTACCTTACATGAAAACTTTACAGAAATTTATTTGCAAAAATATTTTAATGTAAGTGGATGGGATTTTCTTTTCCAGCTGGGACACGCTATTGATTTCACATATATACCCTTTCTACTTTGATCAGTAAAGAACTGCATACTTACCGTAGAAAGTCAAATAGCCAAATATGGCAGTCATAAAGTACATCACAAACATGGCAAAAAATGAGATATTTGAAACCAACTGCATTTTTTTCTGTGAACGGCTGGAGAAAAGAAAAAAAAACACATTAAAATGGTTGGGCTGGACTTTTCAATAGCTTTTTAAAATGCATTAAGTCTTTGCATAAACACTGTAATTCTAAGAAGACTCATAAATGCATTTTCATTTAGAACAGGAATTCACTGACAGCTGCACAGAGAAGGGCTGAGGAAACGGACCTTACTTGGGGCTTAAGTCAAGAAATGGTGGATCTGCCCTGTGGCTCTGCTCCTTGGCCATTCCTACCTACACAGAGTGAAGGATGAAGCCAGGAATGGCCCTTAAACATTTCAGTAATTAAATTAAAAGGCCAAAATAAAGGAAGAGTAAAATTATACAAAGGAAAACCAAAACATTCTAGATGTTTGCAGAGAAATATTTGCGTACCCATGGGTAGAAAATAATGATTGTACACAGACTACTATAGACCTGTAAAACAGGTGAAACATTTAATTGTGAGATATTTGCTTTCAAATATTCACCTGAAGTTAGATTTTCAAACCCACACAAGGATACTGTAAATAGGTACTTTGGGACCTGCTGGAGTCCCTTCAAACTCAAAGCACCCAGCAAGTGGCGGCGACCTGAGGGTACTTGTGGGTCTGACTGACTCCAACCTCTCCCCTGAGGCTCCCCCCATGGCCCAGAATCCCTTTGCAGCCCCCTGGGACCACCAGCGATGTCACAGTAGGGTCCCCGAAGCCTTGTCCAGCTGTACTGGTATAGGACATCTAGTACAGGAGAGCCTGAAACCACTTTTTTTCCTGGTAGTGCAACAGATTTTAGTTGCACTGGAACAAATGCCGCTAGCTGCACACGTGCCTCTCTCCTACGCCAAATGAAGAAAGGCACTACTTGGCTCTTCCCAGGCTGCTGTGTACTTCCAGAAAAAAATTGCAAAGTATTGCATTATCCTCAACTTCCTTCAGGCCTGCTCCAGCAGCACGCCTGGGAGGTCAGGTTTCCTAGCTGACAGCCACACTTGTTGGGTGTTATTAAAACACGTCTCCTCCAAAGGGCACAAATGATTCAGAGCACCTCTGTGCTAACATTTTCCATGCAAAGCGGTTCAAAACAATTAACTGGCAACAATAAAAGAGAAAGGCTTACTCTTTAAGTTCACTGTAAATCGGGAGAACTGATGGGTGGCACACAAACGCAAAAGCAATGGTAGGCAAAGCATACACAGTCTGTTCGGAGAGAATTTCAGAAAAGAAATTAGAAAGCAGTATTTCCCCCAGCAACATGAAGAAATGATCTGTGTTCAACTACCTCAGCTCCCAACTCTCCGGACTCTTCAACCGAGTGTTGAGAGCCTTCAGAGAAAACAGAAGACCTGTCAATTAGCATGTATTTAATGAAATATAGAGAGCAGTGCTCGATCAACAAGGAGGACAAAGTCTTTGTGTTTAACACACGAGCACAGTCCTGACTCTGCTCGCAGAGCGCAGTGCTGGATGCCACACGGCTGCTGGTTTTGCTCTCTGGGATGGGTTTCCCTGCCCAGCTACTGCCACCATTACTAGCAGAGTGTAACATGTAAAAGGGACATGTGGTGGGTCACTGCTACACTACCCTGCCTTGGCATGGAGAGGGGTGCGCACTCGTGGTGCTAAAGCTGAAGTCCTGAAGAGGAAGCCCATCTCCAGACTGCAAGAAAAGAGAAGAGGAATGCAGAACTTACAAATAAATGGTTATTTCAAGGTACCAGACTGAGTCCCTTCATTTCCCAGGCCAACAAAAGGGCTAGGAGGGTTGTGGAGGGAGCATGCTTTTCCTTGGGGAAAGAGAGAGACTGTTACATCACCAGGGAGTGCAGCAGGCCTCTGGGAGGAACCTCACCCCCTTCTCCACCAAAAACATGAGTGGATTTCAGTCCTCAGTGTACAGCTAAACTTTACAAATTATCTCAGTGCCCAAGCACTTCCATTCTAGGGAATGGGCAGAAATCACATGAAAAACAGGTCCTCCTGTGAGGAAAAAATGAGTCCATCCCTATACGCAATTCTCCTTAGCCCTCTGGGATCCACTTGTGCTGGACACAGGCTTTCACCTCCCACAGAAGCCATCCTGGGAGACTCCCCAGGCCCAACAGATCCAGGAAACATTAGTTCCTCTCTAGAGGTCCTTCCTTATCCAGGTCTCTGTGGCACCTCCTCTCCCTCGCTCACAGCATGCTACTGTTGTGGAGCTACCCAGAAGCTGCCTGGACACCGTGCTCGGCAACTGGCTCTAGGTGGCCCTGCTTCAGCAGGTATGTTGGACCAGGTGGTTCTCCAGAGGTGTCTGCTGACCTCAGATCCTCTGATTCTGTGAAATTGTCCCCCCTCACACATGTGCCTCCATCAACTCTGTGGCAAAAATGATTCTTAGTGTAGGAGAATAAGACTCTTCTCCTATCTAAAATGTTCCCACAACTTAAGCTGCTATTACACACCCAGTTAACTAATCCTTGGTTTGTCATGCCAGATCTGGGCTGATGGCTAAATCTAAAAAAAGAAAAGTGCTCAGATTGCCTTCTTCATGTGAAGCTGGTAGGATGAATTTTAAAGACAACATTTTTTGCACTCAAATGCTATACATGCACATTCCCTATGTGACATCCTGAGGACCCTGCCCTGCTGGATAAGGTGTTTAACAAGCACTGCACACCAGCACAGCTGACAGGAGCAATCCTCCTGGGTCCCACAGCTACAGCCAGTTGGTCTTTCACATTCTCTTGGCACAACTTTTCCTGCAGCTGTGTGGAGATGGAGGAAAGCATCCAGCTGAAAGGCAATCAAATTTTTGCTGGATTAGCTTTCAGCTTTTCCCGATCTAGTTCACCATATGTCTACAGATCTACATACCCTGCCACAAAGAAGTGGTTTGTGTGCAGAAGGACAGAGGGATTACTTCTGGGCTTTGGATGCAGGAATGGCTTACTCAGCTTCTGTTGAACTACAGCCTAAAGGCACAGTTGCAGTAGGAGTAGTAAGAAACTGGAAAAGAAAACTCTCCCAAAGAAAGCATTTGTTGTCCAGTGGCAGCTTGGGCTCATAGTGTTAGAGGGACACTACTGTTGGGACAGGGCAAGACAGCAAGGAGGTACGTTCAACACATCATGTCCATAAAACTGGGCTAGGATACTCTTTGTGTATTCACCACTGGAGTATGAGTGGAAGCAATGAGAATCAGGCCCTGCGTGATATTGATCAGACCAGGAACACAGGTTGTAGGTGCATATATTATCTGAAGTAAAAATAAGTATTATAAAAAGAAACATACCTTGGAATTAAAGATAACATACTTTGGCTTACACATATGTTCATGTGCTGAGCTATTTGATAGGATAGATGAGGTTGTATTTAGCTCTGGTCCACCACAGGGAATTTGAAACTTCTTGTAAATAACCTAGAATAAGAGCAAAAGTCAGCTAATTTCTAAAAATAATAATAACAAGCAAATTAAAACATCAGAGAAATTTATCAAATGACTCTCATCCAACAAAGGAAGCAAGCTGAACTTACCACTATCAGGAAAAATACCATGCAGCTTAATGAAAATCCACTGGTATAGCCAAGATACCCTGGAAGAAATTAAAAGACAATTTCATACAAAATTATTTTATTAGCCATATCTTGGAGTCTACTTTTTGCTGTTCCACAAAAACTGTCAATGTATTATATTATGCATTTAACACATATCATGAGCTTCTAGGCAGGACAAAGCATGTCCTATTGCTGTGGGAGTCTCCCATATCGCAAGCCTATTGGTTTTCAGGCAGACTTGAGCTCTGCTCTGACCTTATTTGACTTCCCAAGGGTCACCTTTATGGCAGTTTAACTAAATTTACTTTTGACAGGGACTACGATAATTGAAATAAACCCGAGAATGTGCAACTGCAATCAGAATATGACCCAAATTCCCACATTCGAGCCATGTCAGTTGAGTATAGGATATTTTCACAAAAGGAACACCCCAACAGGACTTCAGTGCCAAAATGTGTTACATGGTGTTAAAAAAAAATACATCATGTACCTAGCAGCATCTCTGTGGATTCAATTTGAAAATGCAATCCTATATACGCATCTTACCTCAAAGCCCAATTAACCTTGCCACTAAAAATTTCAATACTGATAGAAAAGTAAGTTATTTTTTGTAATCTCACAATTTGTGAACTTATTTTTACAGGATATTCATAAATTAGAGCTTCCTTATAAAATGAGGACCATCTTAACAGTAATTTTTAAAATCAGTTTCCACAGTTGTATGCATGAAACTGGTTTATACTGAGTTCAACTGCTGTGACACTTTAGGCATACTTGTTCCAAGATGCTCAAAATACAGCTTATTCCTGGGCCAGGGAGGCTGCTTAGATTACAATGACAGCGTATTTTTCTTCATTATAGTTGAGTTGCCAGTGTGGCTGTCAGTGGCATGATGTCTGGGCTTCTTTATTTTATTCCCACGATGGCATTTGCATCTTACCTAAGTTCTTAAGGAGACATAAAGGGAGGATTATACCAAACGTCACTGTCACAACAAGGACCCGCCCATCCACGTACCATGCCCTGTATAAAACATTAAAAAAAATCACCATGAGCACACCTTACAACTTTTCTGGTTTTCCTCACACTCAGTCATCCTCTTGGATTGCTGCAGTCACAGAATTATCTTTGGTCTCCTCACCCTACAAGCTCCTACAAAAGGAGAGATGGGGGCATACATATACAGCCCTTAAAATGTGGCACTGCTCTGACTCAGATATGGTAGATTTTCATAGTCACTAGACAAAATATTACCCTGGTGCTGAGATCAGTGAGTGGGACTGAGAGGCAAAACAACACTCTCTGTAATCTGATATAAGCCACTCTGCCAGGATAAGGAAAGATCATGCAAAGGGTCACATATACAGCACAGTGGGGCAGGAGGGGCCATCACGATTCATTTGCTAAACCACCCAGGCATGTGCTTGGAGCGGCAAACCAGGGTCCTGCAGGCTGGCATGCACTAGCCAGCCCAGGGTTGTATCTAGTTCTAGCAAAGTGCTTTGAATCCTGCTGGAAAGCAAGAAAGAGGAGAAGGGACAGCATTAATGGCATTCTGTATGACCTATTTCTACTGCTCGGTCCAATTTAGTATGAAAGCCAGAGGAATGGGATCTCTACCTTATTGTCATGCTCTACAGCATGCTAGATAACCTACTGTGCAAAGGATATCTACTACTATAAAGAAATACCATGCTTCTTTTAAGGAAGCTGGTAAATGTCAAGGAGTGTTAAGTGTCAGAAATCTAAGCATAATATTCTGCTGTTGTCATATGCTAGTACTGAAGAATTTCATACTATGGACATAGTATGCTTCAGGGGCAAAATTCTATAAGATGATGAGAACACAGGGAAATACCTAGTATTTTAAACTAGCATTGTTCCTAATATCTTCAAGTGTGGTCTAACACTGTGAAAGACTGCATTCTATGATAAGAGGTTTGTATAAATCACAATTCTGCATGAAAACCTGGTGTGCAAATAGAGTAACTACCAATGACGTAATGTTTAATTTTCTATCCATCCTCTTTTCCTTGCAAAGCTGTCTTGGATTTTATTAACCCTCTGAGATATTCCTGTGAAAATCTACTTTGAGAAAACTAAAGAGTATCCAATACTTAAAGGCTTTTATAAATGTATG
This sequence comes from Piaya cayana, assembly GCA_013389865.1. NCBI lineage: Eukaryota > Metazoa > Chordata > Aves > Cuculiformes > Coccyzidae > Piaya > Piaya cayana. The sequence continues at coordinate 268,072 of WAAB01013920.1, forward strand.
CTCAAACTTATCTACACAATATTAAATTCTACAACTATATATATAATTGCCAAAGTAAACTCTACTTACGAAAATGTTTCTTCTTTTCCCATTAGAAACTTTATGGCAGAAGGCAGTTCATTTTTGACTATGAAGAGATAGCTCAACATTGCTGGAGGAAGAAGAAAGTCAGTTTAGAAAATGGATAAGATACCTTGTGGAATAAGTACAGAGAAGCATCCTGAAACTTTTCCCACATTAGCCTCTGCTGATAGAAGACCCTGAACTATGATTGACTGTAAACTACTGATCACTCAGTAATTCAGCACTTTTAAAGGTGTGCATGAAGTGTTAGCCATAGCTATGTTTAGGGGAATGAAGATCCCAAGACATCACAGAGAGAAGAAGGAACCTGACTGGCTGGTAGTTGTAACATTATTAAGATAATCCTAGTTTTTGTATTTCAGTACCCCTCATCTTTACCTCCAACGTTCTGGAGAGATGTAGATCCAAAGACAATCATTTTCCCTGGGGTACCAAAGACCTGCTCACCCAGCTTTTCATACACCATGCAGCCTACATGAGAAGGAACAAGGGTAAAGGTTACAAATACACCAGTGAAAGCTGTTGAGTTGAAACACAATTCCTTTTCAATTAACCACCCATCTGTGCAGCCGTACTTGCCCCTTGCAAGTAAATAGAGAGCTCTCTTGTAATTACTATGGCACAAACTTACGTAGGAAAGTTTTCTTGATGTCTGTAAATGTTGTTGGCTACCAGTCACATTTGAAGTTGAAGACCTTAATGACGCTATTACACCCCCTAAATGATTCCGTCTATACCCCTAGTGATATGTTAAGTTCTGATATCCCCATCCTGGCAGATCAGGTTGTGGAAGAACGGTTACATTTTACTTCCTTCTAGAAAACCCCCTTCCACACCACAAAGGCTATCAGGAATTTCACAGTAACTACTAAGGATAAACTGTATTTCAAGGTAAGTTACAATACAGGTTAAGTACCATATTTCACTTGCAGTTGTTTGTTTTTTTTTTTTAAATGCAAAGAAACTACATGAGCTGTTCCTTCTAACTCACTGACTACATTTCATGATAGCAGAATTCATGCTTAGTAATCAATTTTTCTATTTATAGTGAGGGTCAGATGCTGCTCTCCAATGCCATGACATAAATTCCTGTTAATTCTGGGCTTCTGACCTAAAATATGTTAGGCCTTTAGATTTTGTCAGCAAAGTGGTAGAAACTCCAACTTACACAAAATACTTGTCCTTATGTGAGCGCTTTTTGCCTCTTACTCTTTGCAACTCTAGTAAAACAGCATAGTAACATCTTAAATTACCTGTTTCCTTTGAACACACCAGCAAGAGATATATTGAATAAATAGACAGCAGTGTCACTGAGACCAAAAGCAGCCTACAAAAGAATAGAAAATAAAGTTGACTATAAGAGCTACACTCTAACATTGTGATATGTCACATCAGGTTATACTCCAATTGACTCTCAGATAATGTTTATACTCCTCTGACAGTGCAAAAAGCCCTAAAAATACATGTGATTCACATGTTTTGTGGAGCTTCACCACACCACCATGGAGGTAGAAAGCCCTGCAGGCAGTGGGATTCCACCAATTAAAACCTAGCACAGCTGCAGAGCTCTGTTAGTGCCTCTCTGTATTGAAAGAAGCAAGAATAAATATGTCTTTTCAGGTACTAATAAATATTTAATCAGAGCGGGGATGAACTAGGTATGTGCTTCACTGCTCACTCTCAAGCATTTGTCCTAGAAGCAGAGTGAAAATCTCAAAGGTAAGTCCTCTGTTTAAAGACCAAATGGAAGCATCTTTTCCCAGGACATGCTTCCTATGCTACCAAAGGGGTGCCCAAATGACTTTTTATGTGCTTCCCGGTGGCCAAGGAGGTGGAGAAGGAGGGAAGTCCAGGCTTGACTGATTTCCCTTGGGACTAAAGGCAGAAATCAAAGGCTTATACTTTGTCCTAACCAGGACTGGTGTTTCCTCACTGATGTCACTCCTGATCTGCTGTGATCCCCAATTTGACTCCACACAGAAGAACTGCAGGAAGTAATGACCAAACTGTGCAGGAAGTTTGCTGGCACAAATGATAATTAGTCAGTGCCGGGGTCTATGTGCATAAAAACACATACACTCATTGCTTTATGCCTTTAAGCCAAGCACCATGTGTGCCTTCCCCTCCAACACTCTGACACACAAAGACCTGATGATATTTTCATGATGCTTGTGAAGAGTATTCAGACAATCTGTTGGCAATTCCTCTTTTTATTATGACAACTACCCTCAGGACACTGAGAAAAACAAGCCTAAAATTTAACAGAAAACAAGCTGCTGCCAGAGACAGGCAGCAAATCGTCTTTTTCACCAGAATACATAGAAAGAGCAGGATAAGAAGTCTCGTCCTCCAATTTTTTTATTATTTTAGACAAGAAATACTTCAGTACTGAATGACAAACAAGTTTCTTACAGCTAGAGGAGCAGGGAAAAACATTAAGAGGTGACAGGAGGAACTACTCTTTTGCCAATGGAGAATGACGGTTGACAATAACAACACACCCTTTGTACAGCCCAGAGGGTGTTGCTCCTTGGGCAGGAGGAGGAGGGAAGGGAGATTGTACTGGTTGAGGTAACTCTGCTCCATTTTGTACAGATTTGCTAAACCCCACTCCTGCCCAGTGTTCCCTACAGAGCTGTTACACGCCTGTCTGCCTGGAGGTATGATGCTCCAGTGCTCTCCCTCCCAGCCCCAAGTGGCTCCAGCTCCGCATGCCAGCATCAAGTCTATTTTCATTTTAAAAGCTCCCGTTTTTCAGGCACTGAGCTCATGGAGCCTTTGCAGTGGTAAAAATAACACTCCCAAGCAGCCAGGTATTTATCTGATCTGTTGTCCTTAGCTCCCCATAGGGTTCTTACAGGGACACTTGGCATTTTCATTAATGCTGTATGAAAAACTTGTTTGTGTTAGGACCGTGTTATGGACAGGGATATTCATGCCAGAACCACCCCTTGGAAAGGAATGAAAATGTCCATGCCACTTGCTCTGCACAAATTCAAAACAGAATTTGTTGCAGTCCCAAAAGCACTCCCTTACTTTTTATTTTGCCTGCTTTTAAAGAAATGCTGGCAGCTATGCAAGTAACCAGCACATGCAAAAGTCACCTCCTCCCAACAAATCCAGAACAAACAGTTTAGGGCAGGAGACTGGTACAGCGCTGAGAGGAACTGTTCCTGCGATGCCACTGCTGTTTTCTCCCAGCTGCCACATTACCAGATCAACTGAAACATGTGCTGTCCCCAGCCTTCTGTGGAGTCCCAGGCTTTAGGGCCAGAACACCTGTGGGGCTTGTGCAGTCACCTGCTTTATTGCACAGCTCTGAACCCTTACCAGCTATCAGGTGCAGAAGAGCATGGCAGAGCATGGAGTTTACCACCATATGGTCTTGCAGAGGACTAGTCTGCCAGCCTGCCCTAAACTTCTGGATGAGTTAGGCTGCAGCTTTGTGACTGCTTCCAGTCATCCCTAGTATAAGCAGGTGCATAAAACATTGTGAAATTTCACCTGCAGCCTCATGCTATAGCTCATCTAACAGCTACCTAAGCAGGGTTTTTCAGATCACGTGCAGTGTCACAGTAAATGTAGGCTGAAGGCACCTTGCACTTGGCTGCTCCAAATGTCTCTGTGATGTAACTCGTCACTGATTCCAGTTCTCCAGGATCAAGCCACAGGCAATGACAAGTGCTCCTGCCATCCCTAGGTGTCCCATCTCTAACTTCCCAAGCCTTTTGTGCAATCCTTCTGCAGCAAGATTTTCTCCCTTTTTGCATACAGAAAAGGATATACTTCCTTGGTCCAGACCGTAGTTATCAATAATACTGCGATGAAGTTCTTCTGAGTTCCTACCTCAGTTGTTTCGCCTAGAAAGCATGACACTTAGCTATGGCACTAAGTTATGCCAATAGGATATGAGAGTAAATACTGATTGCTGTGTTTATTCAGCATGTTTTATATTAAGAGCTGATCCAGGTGTGCATGCCAGTGCATGCTTCACACTGCAGGAGGCTGAAAGTTGTGAAAGTGGAATTAGGCTGGATCTCCTTTATTAGTTATGAAGATGTTCCTTCAATTTTTCCACTTCTGCTTTGTACAGGGATGGTGCATGCCAATACTGAATAAAGCAATGTAGACACTCTTCAGAACTATGTTGCTTAAGAGCAAGATATTTAAGTCCTTTCTTTTGTGCAAAAAGCAATGAAATTATTGCTAGGACTCTAATCACCAGCAAAGCAGAAATGCCTGTAAGATCTACCTGTGAGAGCAACAGCAGAATTATACATTTATGGGAAAAATGTGCTGAATGAGAGTGAGAGAAAAGATCTAACACTAATGAACTAGGTTTAACTCTGAGGTTATTGCATGACAAAAGACTATTTAAAGTAGTTCTACTTTCAGGTATAACTGCAGACACCACATTAGGATCCCGTATCTCCAGGCTTCAAAGTGTAAAGCTCTGCTAGCCTGGCCAGAGAGGTCCTGCTAGCTTCCTTACCTTTGATCTCAGCAGGCTGGTCTACCTCTAGGACAACAGATCTAAAGGCATTATAAAGCTAACAAAAACAATTATCCACTTTTAAAATACTCACAGTTAATCTGCAGAGAATAATGCTGTTATTTACTGTATAAAATCTCTATATTTGGGTTTGGCACTTTTTTGCACAACGTGGTGGTAGATTTAAGCACACAATACTCAAGCCAAGATGAGCTCAGTCACCATCATACATTGTTAGAAGCTTCCCTGTTGTTCACATCAGTGCTCTGATTTACTTGACTTAAAAGAACCTGCCATTTTCCATCCCTTAGTGCAAACACATTTCACATGAAAACTGCTGAAAGAATGAGAAGAGGATGAGATAACAGAAAACGGAAACATTAACATTACTCCTTAGCTGAGACACTATTATCACAGAAGAGGTAATAAGGCTGAAGTAAGGTAACTTTTTTTGTTCTGGTTACAGTAGTTTCTGCAACCATCAGTCTGTGCCATCAGAGGGGTGTTTGTCAGAGCACAGCTGACGTATCACATACAGGTTAGAGTACTGGGTAAAAAAAGCAGGAAAAATAAAATAAACTCAGTTCCTCTGCATGATAAAGGCCTAAACTAGAATCCAGCTACTTTATAGCCTAGCTTAGTGACAGCACAATTATGAGATTTTGTACATTCTTAACGTAAATGGATTAACTGCTTGGATTATTCTTAGATTTTACCCAGCCACAGCAAACTGTAAGCTAGTAGCATGGATGTAGCTATCCTGGCACAAACCCCCAGAGCAGATGGCTATATGTACCACTTTGGCCACCCACTCTGCTATGCAGAGGGCTCATAACATATATTTCCCCTAAACCTAAGAAGTAACACAATTTCTAGATTTTTAAATTTGACATTCAAGAAATGACACCTCTTTAGAGTAATCTGTAAACTCAATAACTGTGTTGAACACTCCTCAAAGACTGTAAATTATTTTATTTCTTCCCTCAATGAACATTTATCACTGAAATCTGCACATAATTCCCAACTGGTTTCTTAACAATCACTTTTCACTATGAAATGTCTCACACTGCGATCCAGAGTAACAGAGAATAATACTGTCTCTTACTCATTCACTGGCAGCATTTCATTTTTAAACTATAAAATTCTTTACAAAATGCCTCTTTTTTCCTGGAGTTAAGTACTCTACCTCAACTATTTTTTTATACTAAAATCTTGGCTATATTTCTTTTGGCTCTCACATAAGAAACCAAAGAAACTGTGGGAGTGAGAAGAAAATATTATATGTAATATATAAAGGAATATAAATACTCTTTTTCTTGGCTAAAGAAAAGTAGTTATTGCATCATGCTCTGATGAAAGCTTTGGAGATCCTGTGACTCAAGTAAGAACTAGGTACTTGGTTCACTCTGCACTGCAGCTTTTATTACTGAACAGTTCTGATGTATGTGTAGCTTGTGGAAAAATCCCCGGCTAGGCTCAAGTCAATATTAAATAATATGAGCTTAATTATCTCTTGCATTACAAGCAGTATCTTTTCCAACCAAAAAATTAAACTGAAAAAAAATGTCCAAAACTTGTATCTACCATCTTCAGGCTTGAATGCTGCACTTGACTACAGATGGACTATAAATCCCTCTGCTTACTAGCAGTGCATACATTCTTTAAATGCACTGAAACTCCATGGAGATCAGCTACTCACCACATCAATACTTACAAGAAAAGGAGAATCCCTGTGTTGGCCAAAGCAAAAGCGAGACCTAAAATCCCACTGCCCATAATTGCATTGCTGAGGTTGAAGACGGACATCCCCAGCGAAGTAGTTCCTGGGATCTGAAAAAGTAAAGACATGTCAGTAACAGCTTCGAACAGAGCAGGGAAACATGTCTGTGCTTCAGATTACATGTTTGTGATATATCAGATATAAGTAACTACTTGCATAGAAACACTAAAAATTGGTTTGAAAGGGGAAAAAGCATCACCGAACCCTGTCATAGCTGGACTTTGATCGCTGTCCTGTAGATTTTGTAAACTGCTGTAAGTGATATAGGCAATACACAAATCATACTACACTTTCAATTTGAAACCCCATCTTCCAGTACACCTGTGAAACACCCTAGACATGATTTACATATTATAAGGCCATAAGAAACCATCAAGACTTCCTGCCTAACAAAAGCAAGAGGCATTTCCTTGCCTCAAATCCACCAAAATGTTGGGGTTTTTTGTTTGTTTGTTTGTTTTTTAAGCACCAAGCATAAGTAGTTCCTACTGGAACCTGAATTTCAGTCATGACTTTGTGTGCTCAGCACTTTTGAAGACAGTGTGTAAAGGCCCTTCATATACACAACATGTAGTTCATTTTGACAGGGAAGAAACATCAAGAGACTTACATATTCATCACATTTCTTCTTCTCCAGGTGGCTGTTTGTGAGACTTCTTCTGCTTTCTCTATCCGAAATAAACTTGCTGAAAGAAGTCAGAGGATTTATTTCCAGCAAGTGTTTAGAAAATGTGTGTACATTCATTCACTAAGCATCATGTAATCACAAAATTCACAATGTATAAAAAGTGTATACAAAGAGGCCAAACTCATAACTGTTTAGTGAGCCAGATTATGCTCCAGTGATACCAGAGTACATTAGGCATCAATAAAGACAACACTAGCACAAGATCAGAGTAAAGGTATATATACAAAATGGTCTTCGGGGAGATTTAGTAAAGCAGCAGCATTGAATTTGTGGACAGGAAAATAATTTGTTTGCACAGACAGTAAGAGAAGATACTTCTTGAGGTGTTCTGCAGAGGGGTGTGTGACCAGAAGCCCCTGCTCCTAACTCCTGCTGATGTGATTTGTATAAAGCAAGCAGCCATTCTTTATGACTGAGTGGGCCATGTATTCAGTCCCTTTCCCTCACTATCAGGCCCTGAAGGTCCTGTGAACCACATAGACAAATCAAACAGATATCTTCTTCCCCCTCCCCACTGGCCTCAAGACTCCAAGGTGCCAGCCTGATTACTACCCTCCTCACCAGCCTTGAACATCCCAGGCATGCAGCTCACTGGGTGGTGGTGATGACCTCCTCATGGAAGAAGGAAGCCTAACACCAAGAACACTCCATGTAAAATCAAGTGGTTTCAAGTTCTAAGTGGGGAACATGGACTGGAACTGCTGCTGGACAGTGAGGCCTGGGACCCCCAGGGGGCCAGGGATGGCCCTCCCTCTGTCCTCTTCTTTCTCGAAGGACTGAGTGACTCATATTCTTTTATATGATTTTTGAGTCTAGATTATGATTGTTACACTGATACAGCAAACCACGTAAGCAGAGGCTCCAGGTGATTAGAAATAATAAGTTAAGTTATACTATAAATTCTGTATTATGCTATACATACATTGTACTTCATTGATTCTGCTTGTAGAAATTCTGTGCCATTCTTATAATAAATTCTGTCCTACACTAATCATAATACCCTGTTATGAAAATAAAGCTTCAATTGCAATGACATTTAAGTGCTGTCAGCATTCTGCCAAGGATCCCTAAAAGACCCTGTACGTCCCTCTCATTGTTGGGTGGCACTGTAGTACCCTGTAAAACTCTAAATAACCACTGTAGGGCTAGTATGGCTGGAGACAAGAGTAGGAAGAGGTGCTGCATTCAGCCAGCACTGCTCAGATCACCCTGAACAGGGCAGCGTGCTCTATTGGTGCACCATTCTGGGCTACTGGATTTTCATGTAAGTGTCTTTCAAAACTCAATACTTAATTCACCATACTGCAAAACTAAACATTTCTGTTCAGGGAAATACAGAATAAACAGATTTTCTTTTTCTGCATCCTTTATTTGTTCTGTGTCCTTGATATATCCACATTTCACAACTTACTGTCACCAGAACAAGATTCGCCTCCTAAAGCTGTCTTGGCGTCCTTGGGATTTACAACGCTTCTGATTTGGATGAGCTGTTATTTTCTTCCAGACCCTTTCTTCAGCAACCATTTTAGTTTGTACAAAGCATTCTTTTAGCTTTTCATCTTTTGATGGTTTATGCACAATTAAGTCCCTGGCATCTTTGTTAATCCACAGATGGTTCTTAGGCTGCACTGGCTAATGCACCAGCCATCATACATCTTACATACCTAACCAGGGGCTGTCAAAGACTGTCAGAGATCCTTTTACTGTAGGTAAATTAAGGTTGCTCTTCTTAAATTAAAACAGAAAAACAATATGCTGAACACAAAGAGCAGGACTGCTGCTCCTTTCCCACAGCTGTGATCATCTACTGGCCAGGGACGTATAGTTCAAACTGTGAATCAAGACTGTGCATCATTTGAGTCCATCCAGCATTTTTCAGGCTGGTAATATAACTGAACTCACAAAGACAAAGCTCTACCAAACTTCTCTACTACCCCAGTAGTGGTCTAATTACTAGCAAGACCATTTAGCACAGCTTTTAAACGTATGCCAAAATCATGCAGTTATGATACTGCTGACTTGTCTTCCATAGTTTACATATTGGGCCCTGTGTCTTTAACGTTTTGAATAATGCATACACATTTTGAGTTTATCCCTTAAATTGAGGCATGGCTGGTAAAATATGTGTGGTATTTCTGCTGGTCTTGTTGCAACTTTTGACTCCTACCCACTGGTCTTTTTTAACTTCCTTTACATCAATAAAAAACAACTATAGATTTCTCCTACATTTTTTAAACTACTAACTTCAGCAACTAATTTGCTACAAAACATAGATCCATGCCAGGTTTCCCAGCCTTAACACAGCTGGAATAGATAGCTGAACCTCCCTCACTGTTTTAGGAAGTGAAAAGCAACCACTTCTAAAATAGACTGATCCCAAATTATAACAACTTCCCAAAGCTCACCATGTAGGTATTTCATCATCGTGGAAAAAAAATCTCAACCTGATTCAAAGCATGTGCTTTTTTTTTTTCTGTTTTTCATGTCTGTTTAAAACTCATCTCTTGAATGCAGGCAACAGAGTGTGAATGGTTTGCAAAAGACATTCCAGCTCTCTCTCGAAACACCCCGCAGGCAATTTGTACAGGCAAGAGCACAGAGAAGAGTTTTGTCTCTTTTGGATTTGTAAGTGCTGCTGGGAACATCTGTGGACTTTGCTTTCTTCTGTCATTTATGGATATCATGTGTCATTTCAGATTTTGTCAGAGTTATGACAGAAGCAACTAGTCTTCTTTCCCCCCTTCTCCTCATCCCTCTGCAGTCAGTCCCCCACTTAATAATTACAAAAATAAAAAATTTGTAGATACTATTAATATTGCCACTTGCTATTAAAGTTCAATGGAAATTATTGTTAAAGAACTAATGCACGATAAAGACAACACTTGAATAATACTGCTGGAATATAAAGTGACCGTGGGACTTTCCATCAGAATGCTTTTGACAGAGTAAACAGCTTCTGCAGAGCTTGTGGCCAACAAATGCATTATTTCCTCCTGGATGGGACTTCTAAGAAAACTAATCTGATTTGATAAATTGATCTGAAGCACTTTCTTTTGAGTTAGTCCTACACTAAAATAGACTGTGCCTGTTGTCCAGTCTCTCATCTCCTATTACCAGCTGGGTAGACATTGTGCCCAGCTTTTTTGCGGGGTGATTCCCAGTCCCTGACTCACAGCCCCAGGGTGGAAAGCTTGGCAATGCTGCAGTGGTGGGGGGTCCACCTCATCTGGAGACTGCACTACATTTGCTATTGCAGCCAACTTAACCTGCAAGTCCAGACAAGAAGGTTGCCCTGGGACCATGCTTGGTAGGTGGTACAGGCATACCGTATGACAGCCTAAGTTTTCCATAAATGGAATGCACTACTGAACTGAAAAAAAAACCTAGGGGGAAGGTAATCCAATGGCTCAATGGAAAAGAAGTTTCCCAAGGTTTTGCTTTTTAAAATTTTTTTTTCATTTCAGGGTGTTCCCCCCGCAACTACAACACACAAAAAGGAACATATGTTGGAATACTGGAATTTCTAGTTAAACTGTGACACGTATCTGCTCTTTTTAATACATGTGCTTAGAAAATGAGGTATTCATTGCCATAGATTGTTGTGTGTTTAACCTTCATAAACACAACACAATTCAAATGAAATGAGTGCTTACTGCAGCCTCTCACAGCCCCACCAAGGACTAGAGGCCATTGTGACAGGTGCTGTGGAAATGTGCAGTAGGACCTTCTGTGCCCTCAAAGCCTTGTGACTCTCTGACAAGCATGAAATCCTTTTGCCTTGTTATCTTTACTTCAGAAAGTTTACTCATCATTAAAAGACATAATCTCTTATATATATTTCCACTGTCCTGTTGTGCTTCCTACATCACAACTGAGTATGAGCAGTTTATACAAAACTTTTCAGATACATTAACAAAACACCCTGCCCAAAAAATAATCAACTGATCCTTGTAATCCATGAAGTCTCATGGTTAGCTTGGAAAGAATTTCTTCCTCTAATTCTACTCCTGATTTGATTTATTGCAAAGTAGAAACTTAAGTCTTATTGATAAAGTGATTTTAAAAGGACCATGTTTAACTATGCTTTCCAAATTTAATTTATTAAAGGACTTAAATGAGAAATGCTTGATGAAGGTGATATCCCCAAGCTAACCGTTTTAGCTAAGCAGAGTTAGCCAGAAACCATTTAGCCATCTCAGATACGTTTAAACGTAATTAAATTAAAGTGATATCTGACAATGCCTTTAATATTTGTTAGGGGAAGCTAGATTTGCCAAGATGACAGAACTTTATCCTTAGGCAGTTTCTTAAACTAAGCTCTACCTTGAGCAACAGCAAAGACATCCAGGGCAGGCAGGAACAAGAAATGGAGCAGAAACCTTGGTCTGGTTTACACTATGAAATTTGGACCAGATCTGAGTATACCTACTAACAGCCCTGTTAACTGAACAAGGGGTGCTTTTAACTTACTAGTAGCTGTAAACCAAGACAGATATTCAGCCCACAGCTTCCTGAGAGTACTGTTGTTACGGATAAGGAGTAGGTCACCTGAATACTGGTTTACAGTTATGTGCAGTGATGTCAAAGTTTTATAGCCAGGATACTTAGTCAAAAGACACAAAAGCCATGTCTGGATTTGATGCAAGTCTCTAACGGCATTCCCAGAAGAAATACAGCAACTGCATACAAAGAAAAACCTCTCCCAATATAGCCCCTTCCAAACAACAACCCCTCCTTCCATACATCTGCATATATAAATGCATATTTAGGCCTGGGACAGGCTGGAAATCCAGAGCAAACTAGAGAATTCTTTTCCAAGATCAAGAAATATTTGGAGTTTAAGACCAGGCCTGGAATCAGCTCCTCACTGGTGTAACTTCCCCAAAAGTCCCTTAAAAACTCTGCTCTATGTTGAGCTTGAAAAATTATGCACTGGCAGAAAAAAGATATTTAAAATGAAATACAGACTGCAGAATCAAACAGGCTGAAATTAAAAAAAAATATTGAAAATTACAGATCTAATCTAAAGTTTGAGTGAAATCAACAGAAAAAAATCCCGCTAATTTTGATGGACTTCAGTCTTTCACAAGGTCTCATACTTTGTACTGGCAGCACAAAATGTGTTCTTCTACACACCCATTAACCTCTTGTTCTATGGAGATAGGGTGTTTGTCAACATAGTTACAGAACGGAAATAACCGCACCTTTCCAGGTTGGATTTGGTGAGGCATCCAGAGCAGGGTCTGCCTGTGTGCTAGTCACCTGTGTCAGCGCATGCACAGGGCACAAGTCCTGGGAGGCTCAGCCCCAGCTGCAGGTGATGCTGACAGGCCTGTGCTGGTGCCACCGTGTTGATGTGCTGGAAGCTCTGGTCAGTGCCAGTCCTCTTGGTTTAGATGCGGAGGGCAATATGAACACATCAGGATACATAGGGAAAAATATTCATGTATGGGAGGTGTGAATAAGTAGCTAGCACATGAGCACCTCGGCAGAGGGGTAACAGCCATAATGGGCTACATCATACAACCTAATGATGCTCTGCAGAGGGAAAACATCCGTAGAGGAGTGGATATGTTCACTGTGGGGTATGTTCATCTGTCCTACAAGCCAGGACAGTAATTACTCTGAGTTTGTGACACTCTCTCCTCAACCCACTTTTCTTCTTTTCCCTTTGCAGGCAGTCTGGATCCAACCCATTCCTTGCCACGCTTACTATACCCTAACTCCACAAAGCACACAGATACTGCTGAAGTACAGTCACATACAGCACGTTGTCCCCCACCCTCCATAAAACATTCACTGAAAGATGAAGTACTAACAGATTTTTTTCCCCCATAATGGTTACTGCTGGCACTAGCCAAAGTGCTGGGGAGGTGCAGCCAGCCTGGTAGAGCCACTCCTTCTGCTCTCAAGGATATAAATCCCTAGCAGGCTCCAGGGAGTGAATTTACGACTCTCAGCCTCTAAGCTCCTTGTCTCGTGAAGTGAGCCAGCAGGAAAGCAAGCAGGTTCATACTGGAACTGTTTTGTTTTGGCAAAATTGGAGGAGGTTTTTTTTTTTCTTGTTCTTGCCTCTTCTTTCCTTTCTTTTTTTATTTATTTATTTTTTAACAGAAGTGGTTTGTGTTTTGTTTTGGAACTTTTCATCAAAGCAGTTGCATCAGAAAATTCCTGACTAGCTCTAATCTTCACCAGTGCAGCTGCGTTGTGGTCGCATCATTACACTGTGCAGCTGGTGACCGCCCCAGGACTTCCCCTGAGTGGGTGGCAGGGGCTGACACACTCCTGCTGGGGGGGGGGATTCGTCCACATTGCCAACCAGGGCCCCCTGCTCAGTCCCAGGGTACGGCCAGATGGTTTTGCTATGTGCATGGTATGGCAAATGCTGCGTGTTTATTCCCACATCTGCTGCCAAGCTCCCTGTCCACCTGCACAACCATGACAGCCACATGACTCTACACTCACTTGAGAAAAAACAGCTCTTAATTTTGTTTTTACACCAGAAAGCGAGTTTCTCCAGGTAGCCAGAAAAGCTGCTGCTAAAAGGACGAATAGGCAAGAGAAGAGCTTTTTAAAGACCATAAACACAAGCAGCGGCAGTCCAGCAGTAAAGCTGCAGAATGATGTGGTGGCAAAGGATTTCCAGCAGCACCAGCGCTGGGCTGGGTTTCCACGCAGGCACTGACTGGCTTATATACTCCACCTCGGTTTGCAGTATTTGAACAGGAAGTTTGATCAAAAAACAACTTCTTGTTTTACAGCTCAGAAAACTGAAACAGTCCATCGCAAGGTCTTTGCCGTAAGCACAATGGCTCAGCACCTGTAGGAGGTTGGTAGGAAAGCCTGAGGAACAATTCTCAGTCTGAGCAGGCTGCTCTTTGAAATAACTGTGCAGCTTACAGGAAAAGTCTACAGCCTAATTTAAGCAAACATAATGATTTTCACCAGTGTTGATAAATAGATTCATTTTTTAAACCCGACAGTAATTAGATATACGTCTCTGTTTTACTGTCTTCCTGCTCTCCTTGCTTCAGGGAGCGACAGCCACTGCCCACCTTACCTTGCCCAATTGCAAACATGGACTGAGAGTACAACTGCTGCCAACAACACCAGCTGTAAATCTCCAGAGGCTTTGGTGCACGGAGGTGGCCAGGCAGGTTAAAATTGTCATATCACATATCAAAAGTCAACAAAGTGATGTGCCCCCAATTATGCCACAGGTCTAATTGTATTAGTTACTATTACTTTTTTGCTGTGTGCAAGCTGACATTTAAAAATGTTGGCTTTTTGCTACTTTATATGTTTGTGCATTTTATTAGACTAATTTCAAAGATTCAGAATGATGAATAAATTGCCACTCTGTTTGCTTTATCTGCTGTTGCAGCCTATGCCCAACAGATGTCACATATGAAATTCAAATTACATCTTCAAATGGAGCATGACTTGGTAATGAATAATTCAAGACATATACTGAAAATTAAAATGCTGTTTTTAAATAGTGTGTTTCTTAGCACAGGCAGTGTCAGTGGAAAAATACTCACCTATTTATCTGCCCATTTTCCACCTCTGTGAAATCATTTGAATCATTGCTGATGTTATCATCTTCAGGAACAGTCATATTCTGCAATTCAGTCAGTTCTAATCCAGCTTTGAAAGGCATCCTGGGTGAGGAACTGTACTTATCCAAGTTTTTTTCCAAATATTAGTGTTTGGTTGGTATCTATTGAGTGAAGGGCAGCCACGATGTCAGCAAACTAAATAAAACAAAAGGGAAAAAAAACCCTAAATGTATACCACCAACAATAGGCAATACCTATGAAGAAGAAACCAATGAAACCTGGCTGAGAGGGACCATCCTTACCAACTTATTTTGTATTGTTAGGAAGACCTCAGGTTATAACCTAAATGCATTGCAGAACAGTAGAAACCTTATATGCCTTAGTAAGATCGATTTCATTAACCTTACAAATTGACTCGGTCCTGCAAGGAACTGCTGAAGATGTTATTTGTATTTACAAACTAGTGAGTCAACCAACTGTATTTGTTTCATGAAAAAGATTAACGACCTACAAAATGAGAAATAAAAATTATTTGCTTGTTCAAGTCCAATTTCAATGTTCATCTTCTGTATGTTCTCCATGTTGCCCCTTAGAAGTATAAAATAACTTGTGTCCATGCTGTTGCATTGACACAT
This sequence comes from Piaya cayana, assembly GCA_013389865.1. NCBI lineage: Eukaryota > Metazoa > Chordata > Aves > Cuculiformes > Coccyzidae > Piaya > Piaya cayana. Next base: position 283,310 of record WAAB01013920.1, read on the forward strand.
GTACATAAGTGCATAAGTGGATAGAACGGAGTACAGCGTTACCCCAGTACTCTGGTTTACTAATATCTGCATTCCAGGTGTTTGAATATGTTAAGGATTTTTGGTGAAGAGGATGTGCAGAGGATGCTTTGTGTATGGTTAAACTTGTTCTGAACAAGTTCAGAAACAGACAAAATCAAATCCCTAGGCTCATATATCGTAGGAAGAAAGAGTATATCTTATGTCAAGCAGTTATTAAAAGTGTTGCTTAAAAGCACAAAGAATAACACTAAAGGCAGATCAGACGAGTCTGCTACAGTGACACATTTCCTTATCAGCAATGCAAATCAACTGAAAGACCAATAATTTCCAGACTCCAACCACTCTTGGCTGAGCTACAACTCCAGCGTGGCACTGAGGCAACAGGATGTTATTCACAAATGTGCTCCTGCACCACAACTGTTTCAATTCCCATTTTGTGAATGAATTTTCTGCAATATTGCCAAATTCACCCTGGGGTAGGTGGTAAATGCTCAGATGACAGATTAATCTGGGGATATTTTAAAATTCTCAGGGCTACCTCAAAACCATCAAACTGCTCTCATGCAACCAAAAAAACTGTAGGAGCATCCTTGGCTCTTGCAGGGCACTGTTGAGGCAGGAGGACATAGTTGACTTGTTCAGTTATGACACCTGCCTGTTTCAAATTGAATTTACAGGACCCAGTACTTCTGATTTATACCACATCCCCACCATGCAGAAAACACCTCTGCAAATGCACTTTTAATCTTGTGAATACTTTCTCAGAAAATGCAATTTTACCTTGAAGTTTATATGTGCTCTTAACGCTCCCTCAAGAGCCCCAAATGTCCAAATTTTAGGTGCAAAGTTTAAAGGTGAGACTCAAGGCTTACAGCAAGGCGGGATCTGTTCTTTTCTACTGAAGGAGCAACTATGCATGTGGTTACCATGGCAGACAGGGCCTGGTACAGCCTGGTGCAAGGAGGGGGGCTGATCTGAGTTGGGTCTTTTTCAACTCCTCTGTGTAGATTTCCACTGCAGATACCAGGGGAGCAAGTGCTGGGGTATTAAAATGTTGGCAGAACAAAAAAATATATATGGATTTAGGCTACTGAAAAATAAATGCAGACTGGCAACCAGAGGGTGGTTTTATCAGGGACATTCTGGAACTGTCTTCCCAAAGGTTGCCAGGATAAAATAGTCTACCTATTTTGGAGGAGAAGCATGACCTTAAAAAAGTATAAAGCCACAGGAGATGGTGACTGTTAAGGTGGTAAGGACTGAGCCTGCTGAATCCTGAAGCTTCTTGTGACCATGAGTTCCTAAAATAAACAATTCCTTAATAGACATGACAACCTCTGTATCGAGATCTGTAGCCCCTTGCCTTTAAAAGCCCGTGTAAAGGTTTGTCTAAGATTCAAGCAGAGCAGCTTTCCCTTTGGGCACCGTGTCATACCACAGTTCCCCAGGAGGATTTTCTGAACTGCCTTGACATTGCCTGTGCTTAATAAATTCCCCATTAAGCATCTCAAAATCTTAAATTAGCGCTCCTGTGAGGTAAACAGTGTGCTGGAGAGCAGACTTCACAGCCCACTGACATGTAGCTCCTGCTTCATTGTTCTGCCCTTCTGAAGCTGAAATGCTGCAAGGCCAGCTTGGCAAGAAAATGGCTTGCTGGTTTATTCACAAGGAATCTTTGCAGTGCAAAAGTGACAATCTTTTTTTGTTTGTTTGTTGGTTTTGTTTTAACCAAACCTCTGATTCTAGAGAAAACTGATTGAATGAAGATGCTGCACCACCTTAGTGCAAGCAGTGCCAGCTGAAGCATCAGTAAGCATTTCGGCAGACACCACGTTTCAGGCAGACAAGTTGCTCCTGAAGCAGCAAGACACCAGGCACATCTTTGAATCTGCCTCAGGTTCTTGCTAGGTTAAGTGATTTACTAAAAAAAAAAACAAACCAAAAAACATAAAACCCCGCACCAAACAAACCCCCAAACCAAAAAAAATTAAGTGAAATAACACAACCTACTCAAATGTACCAGAAAACCCAATTTCAGTGCAAAACCAAAAGGAGAGTGAAGAGAGAGCAGTGGGGCTGGGGACTGGAACTTTCACTGTTGCAGCACAAACTGATCACAAATCTTTGGCAAAGGACAACCACCTCATCCTTAGCACCTCCATCTGTAAAATTTAGATTATTATAGCAACAATAACACTCAGTTTGTGAACTGCTTGCAGATTCAGAGGGAAAGGATGGGAGAGGTGTGATACCTGGAAAAAAAACCTACTCAAATCACAATTTTTTTGCAAAGATACCTTTACCTTAGACAAACACAGAACAAACCCTTTGTCACTGTTAATCAGTCTAGGTAGCTTTCACAGTCACTGGAGTACAGGTAGTCACATGAATTTCACCCTCAAATCCCTATTTTAAATTCCAGGTTCACAGATGCGACCAATCATAAATCTAAAATCCCAAAGGCTAAGCTTTACATCAGCCAGCTGCAGTCCCTACGAATTGAAAGTCCACTTCCAGGCTCATCACTTGGTCTTTACAACAGAGCCTGGCATTGCCAGAGGACAATCCTTCATGACCCATGGGAGGGGTCTGCAGCCATACTGAGCTGCTCTCTGCAAATGCAATAACTTTGTTCCCAAAGGGAGCTTCCAGTACTGGTATAGCTGGGCTAAGCAAGTCACCACCTCAGGCACAGGTGCCACAAATGCTGTGGGAAGAAAAACAGAATTGCTTCAGCTAATGAAAATTCACCAGAAGTTGATGCTAAGCTATATTTGAAGCAGCATGGTAATATTCCTACTTTTAAGGCCTTTTCATTCAAGAAATGTAATGAAATAAAGGCAAATTAAAAATCTATATTAACAAAAGTTCCTAATTAGAGCTTCATTCTCAACTCAAGTTAAAAGGCAGTAAATAATCACCTGAAGAGTTACTGTAGCAATCCAAATCACTTCTAGTCACTGTGCCTAATACTCTGCCCAGTCTAAAGGTTCCCAAAGAGAAAAATTCCAGATATTTGCCATCAAACCTGTCTCTCCAAACACACACATAGTAAATCAACAAGAAAAAATAAGAATTTTGCTCTTACTCCAAACTTTTCCACTTGGATTGGCAAATACTACTCCGTAGTATTTGTAGATTAGTATTACTAATACTAATCAGGAACCATCCCAAGAGAGAACCAAGAAAGACCTAACTGATGACCCCACTAAAGGAAACTTAAAGGTCTGTGTTTGGTAGCTGATCTAGTCCCTCCATTTAGTAAAAAAACCCACCGCTCTGGTTAGAAGCTTGGCTTTCTCTTTAAACAGCCTATGACATGTCTTGTAAAACCCATTATGGGTAATTTATTCATCGTGTACTCCTTGCAGAATATGGGAAAGACTACAACTGGTCACAGACTTCAGAAGGAGGACTGTGAGATTACACAAGAAGATAAAATGAGTTTATTTTTCTCAAGGACACAGAGACCTCCATAAGCCACTAAAACACATTCCAATGGGGTCATTTTCTCTGTTGCCTTCTGTACCATAAAAAATAATAAAACCCCCCCTGCAATTTCAGTTTTCCAGACTGCTAATTCCACAACAGCAGTAATAGGCTCAAAAAATTGGATTTGAAAAAAAATATGGTAATACAGACAGTCTAACTTTATTTCTTCTGCTGGCTGAAGCAGGAATCCTTTCTGGGCTGTACCTGGGAGAGTTGTAATCTTGGAAAACACTCCACTAGAAATTGTGATTTTAACAGTAACATCATCAGTCTTGATGGTAATGGTGCTGGCTTACTTCACAGGCCATTTTTTTCATATCCTGTAAGTGACATCATTGAAAAGTGCTGTCTTAAAACATGTGGCTGCCAAAAAGCTGACCCAGTATGCGAGAGATGTTTGGACAAGCGGCCAAGTTGGACACCGTCTTGCCCATCTCTGGGTATGGTTTTTGTCATGTGCTCTGGTATAATCACTGGACACTTCATTCACAGAGTGCTATCCACAGCCCAGTGGTCTCGGGGATGGCAAATCTCCAAAACATGATAAGGAATTTTAACTACGGAATTCAAGACAATTTGCTTAAAAGCTGAAATATGACTCAACTTTTTCTCAAAGGGATTTTTGGCAAGATCTCCTCATGGTCAGTTACGACTCATCAGAATCCTGCACTTGAGTTTCACACAAGCTGTTTTAATCCCTACAAAGCCTGAGATGTGATACATCTTTCTCCACTCATACTTCTGAAAGTTGTTTCAAAGTAGAGCAGTATGACCAGCAAGACACAATGGGTATAAATAATGAAACACTGAGCCTGAAACTCAGTGAAACTCATTCACTTAAATGACAAAATGCAATAATAAGCTTTATATGTAAGAGTATCACCTTGGGAGGAGGGGAAGAAACTAGCCTTTTTGTTCAGCACTAGTGAACAAAATGACTTAGCAGGGAAGCAACTGTCCCCTTTTTGTTCAGCGCTAGCGACACCTGACACGTGGAACATAAAGCTCCTGATTTACTCCTCATCCACAGGAAGGACAAAATGGAGAGATTACAGAAGGGCCACTGAGATAACAAGGAGCTTGAAAATTAAAGACCGACTCACAACCACTGAGCAAACATCTGCAGTGCTTGAAATGTCATTGCCTCCGGCTCGTCCGTACTGCCCCTCTGCGGCAGGCTGAGCTGGCGGAAGGAAGCGGGTTCACGCGGGCCCCCGCGGCAGCCCAGTCCCAGTGGGTTTCAGGGTGCCACAGAAAACTACCAAGGTGCTGGAATGTGTTCAACCTGCCTGCCAGCAATGCTGCCAGGCCGAGGGCAGCGTGGCAGACAGGGAGGTCCTCCAGCTGCAGCAGCTGTTTGCTTGGTGGCTGCAAGCCATTGCTTTAATTTCCAGGCCCCTTCTTTCTCACGTAGCCCTTGCCGCATGAGGGATGGAAACAGTTAAAAGATAAGGTGGGAGGGGGGGAAACAAGCAGCAGAAGACTCGAGAAGGAATCTCAGGAAGGGATGCTATAAAAAAGGAGCAATGAGCACAAATGTGGATTTTCAACCTTCCTCTCAGTACTGCGTGACCTTGCCATGCAACAGGAAAGCGCTCCTGCTCTGCCCCACTGCTCTCCACCCCGCCCTTCCATGCTGCTATTAAGAAAGGGAATACAGTCCCAGATTAAGTCTGGACAGGCTACTCATCTGATCAAAGGCAGGCAAATAAGAAATCATAAAATCCTGGTCTGATTCACCCAGTGATTCATTACTTTAGGCAAAACACTTAAAGATGAGCCATAAAGCAAAATGGTTTTAAGTACATTTTTGGTTTGAGCCCTTCCCAGTCAATTAAGGGAAGGCATTTTGCAGAGGAATAGAGTCACATTTTTTCCTAATTATGTTTCTCTCTGAAATCTTCTCAACAGCCTTGATTTTGCTAAAGTGATCCTAGAACTCACCACCACAAATAAATGAACTCTTGTCTTCCACAGAAAGTGGAAGTGCTGTATGAGTGGGGCTTTATGGTTTACAGCAATGAAACAGGCTACACATGAATTCAAGAGGATTAAATAACTCTGAAATTCTTATTTATACTAGATTTGGTACTACAGAAAGAAGAACTCTTTGCTCAAGTTCACATGCAACACATTTTTCCTCCCCTCCTCCCTTTACAAGTAATATATTTGTTTCAGTTTTCTTGACTGTAAGAGACTCAGAGTTATATTTAACAGATAAGCTTAGACAAACATTATGAGAGTTATCTGGAAGAGGGCTGTGAAACACTTTGAACAGGAAAAAGCTGCCATTTTTCCCAAGAAAGGCCACTCAGACTTCTTGGGTAGGGTTAAGGTCACAGCGCTAAATACCTATCAGAAAGGACACTGAGTTCAGGCTTAGAATATTTAAATATCACCACATCTTGTTTGCCTCCACAATACAAACTTCTAAAGTGGCGGTTATTGTCACACTATATACTAAGCACATTTCTACAGAGATGAGTAAGCTGAGAAAAAGACACGGGAGAGGACAGGAGGAAGGAGAGTCCCATTTCTGCTCGGTCACCACTTCTCCCCTGGTAAAGAACAAACCCCAAAACCTGAAAACGCCAACCAAATATAGGACAGAGACCCAGGCTGAGCAGCCCACAAGCAGACTGCCTGAGAAAGCCCTGCCTCCTCTTCTATCCTTTAAAACTCTTGTAAAAAGCAGGATTTGGACATGGAGGACAACTGATTCTGCATGTTCTATGGCAGTCTGCGAAAGCCTCAGACAGCTCGGAGGATAATCCTCTGCACAGGAGTATGTGGAGTTTGGCACTCGCTGCCAACACATCTCCCATCCTCACTAGGGCTGGAAAGCCTTAGCCAGTCCAACCACAGCGTACACAGTCTCAAGTGACAAGCCAGAGGATGCTGCAATGTGCTTCAGTGAAGTGCTCTCTCTATGGTGCCTCTTAAAAAGAAAAGAAAAAAAATCCCATTCCAAAACGGCAAAGTCAAATAGGAGTCATTCAGTATGACAGTGAAGCAGATCACATTTTAGTTGGTGAATTTCCACTGAGCCACAGCAGAAGGCCTCTGCTCACCAGCAATATGGCGATTCCTGGATTTCAAGGTTTTGCCAGTCAGTTTGGTCACGGGCTGCTAGCCTGAAAAGGGCAGTTACTGCTACTTTGTATCCTTCAGCAACAGAGGGAATTCCCTTAGACTTTCTGGACAAAGTTGGTAAGGAAGTAAAGATTAGATGCGAGAACGCTCTTTCTTTTTCCCATTGTAACTGGTTTTACTGTTAATCTAAGTTGGTCAGGCTCAGAATGTTTTTGGTTTTCTACCAGACTGTAGCGTATCAATTAACAAGTTTACTTTTAGAACAAACCTAAAGGTGAATGAGGCACAGGTTACTATCATAGAACCATAGAATAGTTTGGGTTGGTAGGGATCTTAAAGATCATCCAGTTCCAACCCCCCTGCCATGGGCAGGGACGCCTCCCACCAGACCAGGCTGCCCAAGGCCCCATCCAACCTGGCCTTGAACACCTCCAGGGATGGAGCAGCCACAGCTTCCCTGGGCAACCTGGGCCAGTGCCTCACCGCTCTCATGGTGAAGAAATTCGTCCTTATGTCTAGTCTAAATCTGCCCCTCTCCAGTTTATACCAATTGCCCCCAGTGCTACCCCTACAAGGCTTTGATCACAGCAGCTCCTCAGCTCATTTGGAGCTGGGGGGTGTCAATGGAAAAGCCCCAGAGTGGCCCGAGGGGCACCGAGCAGCCTGAGGACACGAGGGCTCAGCTGGTGGCACAGACAGATGGACAGACAGACAGACGACAGCCTCGCCTTCTGCCGAACACGGGGTCTACTTCGGTCTTTTCCAACGCCAAATCAACAAAGCAGGGCTTTACACATCTCCCCTTCCACAAGGAGACGTATCCTAGCTACAGGTTGCATTACAAACTCCACAAAACAATGGGACAAACCTCTCTGCCGACAGAGCCAGCCTGACCCGCGCACACGTGAGCAAACGCACCCCGGGCGCCCCAGCCTGTCCCTTTTTGTCCTCGCCCCACTCAAAACGAGCCGCTGCGGCGCTCCGGGGCTCCCCGGGGGGCGCTCGGTGTGCGCCCCACACCCCGCGGGGCTGCGGCGGGACCAGCCGCGCCGGCCCTCCCATTACTCATTTATCGCTATTTTATTTATCTTTCAGGCGCTGCTAGCGAAAGCTCGTAGCTCGATCGCCTTTTTAAATGTTGGTGGGGTTT
>WAAB01013920.1:291198-356190 GCA_013389865.1 Piaya cayana
CCCCCCCCAGCTTTTCCACCTCCGAAAGCCGCCGGAGCCCCGCGTGCGGCCGAGGGGCCCGAGCACACGGCGAGGACAAAGCGCGGCGGAGCCCCGGCCCGCGGCGCCGAGACAAAAGGCTGCGGGGCAGCCGCCCCCCGGTCCCCCCGCGGCCGCCCTACCTTCCGAGAGCCGCGGAGACCCCCCGAGGGGCAGTCCAGCCCCAGCGCCCCGACACGCAGCGGCGGAGGCAGCCAGGAAATAAAATTTAAACGAGAATTGAGGAGAGAGGTTAAAAAAAGAAAGAAAGGAAAAAAAAAGAAAAAAAAGCGGGGCGAGGACGGGGTGTGTGTGTGCGTGTGTGTGGGGAGAGAAACGAAATTGGTGAAATGAAGGCGCCGAGGCAGATGCGGCTCCTCCTCCCGCCGCGGGTGTGTGCATGGGGAGGGGGCGGGAGCGCGCCCGCACGGGGACGCGCAGCCCGCCCCGCGGCAGGGAGCGCGGATCCCCGCATCCGCCCCCTCCCCACCTCCATCACCCCTCAGCCCCCTGCATCCTCCACCCCCAGCATCCATCAGCTCCTTAGCCCCCCGCATCCATCACACACACACACGGGCTCCCTGCATCCTCCACCCCGCCCTGCATCCCTCATCCCCTCCCTCCGGCTCCCTGCATCCTTCACCCCTCCCGCATTCTCCCCCCCAACCGCCACCCCGGGCTCCCTGCATCCTCCACCCCCTACATACATCAACCCCTCGCCCGCCGCATCCTCCATCCTCTGCATCCATCATCCCCCCGGCCCCTCTCATCCTCCACCCTGCCCTTGTCATCCTCCACCGCCCGCATCCATCATTCCCCGGCTCCCCGTATCCTCCACCTCCCCTGCATCCCTCCCCCCCCTCCNTACTGTTTTTACAACAAGAAAAATCATTTTTCACTCTCTTTTTACGCTACAGCTTGCCCACAGGAGAGCCCCTCCTGGTAGGCAGGCTGGATTTTTGTGGCATTTTCCCTGAAATGGCCACGGAAGATCTGGAAACATCACGTTACCCAATTTCCTGTTTCGTCATGTAAAATGTATATGCTGAAAATGCTGCCATTCGTGCGAGAGGTCAGAGCATTTCCAACTGGGGCAAGACACGCTCTTCAGACATAAAGGGCGATTTGATGTACAAGATCATTTGCTGTAGGTGGTTATTTTTGTGTTAATCCCTGGCAAGTATTGTATGAGCTGTTTGGATTGGAAAAAAAAGCCAAAAAAACTTACTAAGAGCAAACCTGAAGCAAGATGGCATTGCAGCTGACAACTTTAAGACCGCAGTCCTTGGTTTCACCCCAAGGAACGCATGACTTGCATGGGGTATCACGAGGCATAGAGTACAAGGATGCTGGAGCATATGGGTTTAGGGGCAGCTTGCCTGGCCGCTTGTGAAGGGGGAGCGGCTGCTGGGAAGCTCTCATGGTAGCTCTGGCACCTTCTCGAGGTAGTTGCACTGGAAGTTCCCCTCCTGAATCTCCTAAATGCCAAGCCGAGAAGGCAAATGACACACACGAAGAACTGTGGTTTTCAAATTACCATCTTTGCATGTACAAGTTGTATTCTCATTTTGGTACTTGTACTGCATTATTTTTTTCACCAGGGTAGTTCTTCGAATGGGAAGCGCTGTGCAAACAGTAATTTAATTAACACCCATTACACCCTGCTAGGACAAGAGCCATATCATTCCAATAATGAGAGCAAAGCCAGAGGAAAAGCTAGCTGCCCAGGGCTGTTAAGCCAAGGACTGCTCTTTCAACACTTCCTCATGCAAATAAACCCCTCTGGGGTTCACACTATAGCACCCTACTCAGCCCCATAGGAATTTCAGCTTGACAAAGGATGTGGGCCTGGATTCCAAGTCATGGGCTTGAATCCCCTTCCAGCCCTATGTACTGGCCATGCCATGCCTGGAAGCTGAGAAGAGAGCATTTGCGATTTACTCTTGCTCAATTAGAATTATTTCTCTTGAGCTGCCAATCAGCCTCCTCCCCAAATTACTTTACAAAAATAACTACTGTGTAGTGGATGTGGTCAGGTGGTATTGATGTAGTGAATAAGAAGATTAAGAAGAAACTACTTTGTTTCTTTAAAAAAGAAATGTATAAGGCTGACAAGTGAATGGTCATTGATTTGATACATTCTGTTACCACCATTCATTTTATACTTGTATAGGCATGTGTTTTCTAACTCACAAATAATTTGATTCTTACCTTGTCATGAATATTCTAAGAACTAAGGTAGTTATTTTTCTTAGAATTTGGAAAAAAAAATTAATATCTTAATGTGCCTCCACAAAAATGATAGAACTTCTGAGAAATGAAAACTGTTTTACTTTGCACTTTTAGTATTTCAAATTTCTCCACTCTCCCTCACAATATCTTTCTGATTTTTTAGTGCTGTTAGTTCTGTTTGCCTTGATGTTCTGTGAAACCATGATGCTTGTGACCAGCATCTTCTCATTCCAGCCTTTATGATTTCTTTTAATTTTTTTTTCAATAGATTTTCATGCCATTCACTCCTTATTTACCTCATTCTCTCCTCCTGGGCCTTCCTCTTTATTCCTTTAACTTATAATCTTGTTTCTAAATCTGATTTCAGATATACCAAAGATTTGGGAATTTGCCTTTATATTTCAGGCCTATTATTTTTCTTCCTCTTGTCCGTTTAGAACTGGCAGATCTCTTCTTGGATGCCTTTCAATACACTTTTATTTAGTCAAAATGGATCCTCTTCTCTTTCCTCTGAAATAGCCCTGAGCCTTTCTTTCTCTATGATAACACCATTCCCATCCTTCTTTTGTTCAGACTTGCAACTTCCAAATGTTCTTTAGATTATGTTTTGGCTGCCTAAAATGCATCAACAGACATGTTCATTTTCAGAATGATACTCTGAAGTGCAATATTCTTTCAGAGTCTGGAAAATTCCCTTCCGAGCTGTCCTTCAAAAATTTATGCTTATTGACTAACTTAGAAACTGTCTAATGGAAACTGCAGGTATGCAACAAAAACCCCGATATCTATCTAGTACAAATGAACTTAAAATACACCAAGTCCCTCTTTGTTTGACTAAATTATAATGTAAGAGTATTTGTCAAGCTTCTGCACACACAGTTTATAAATGCTTTTTGATTCGGGGTGCGTTTTATTGAAAGTGGGGCTTGGTTGGCTTCTTTGTTGTCTTTTGCTTCCAAATTGCAGTGAAGTCTACGAGAGCTTCCAGGCAAAATTCTTGCACCTGGCAAGAAGATGATGACAGAGGGTCATTAAATGTGGATGATTACCCGTTCAACTATTTTACCCCTGGTCAAATGTATGGCTACGACCCAAAAGGAAAGCAGTGCTTAATTTGGAGGTAGCTGTGCCTGGAGCAGGGGGATTCAAAGCTGACGTGAGGAGCCTGACAGGAGGAGCTGGAGGTGCTCACCGAGTTCTCTTCACCTCTATTTTAGTACATCCGTCACTGGCATGTTTGAACTTACGTGTTAGTGCTTGTGTGAAAGACAGGGGAATAAAAGAGAACAGATCAGAAGCAGAAAGCCAGCTGAAGGAGAAAAATCCTGTATTTTGCAGACAAGCTGTTTGCTGCCAGAAAGTGTCACTGAACTTCTTTGAAATCTCTGGCCTTCAAGAGTGGCCAAGAGTGATGAAGAAATAGAAAGTACAGGCAATGCGTATTTTTGCACCTCAGAGCTACGCCTACATCTTGTGCTAGTTGATATATAAAAACATATACACTTTTGGGGCTTTTAAATTTGATTTTATTTTTCTTGAATGAAGACTTTTTGTCTATTTGCTGCAGAAAGTCCACGAGCTTTGGTCTGAGAAGGCAGCGTCGATGCTATGGGGCTCATCACAGGATGGGGCAGTACTGGTCCTCCTATTAAGAAGTAGGTATTGAGATCCTTCTCCCATCAAGGTTTTACATAGACTGTGGGCTCAAAAAGTGTTGCAGATGTGCTGCAAGGAGGAACACAGTGCTGGTAACTACTTAGGCCAAGACTGGTTCAAGCCCAAACATACCATGGGGACTGCTGAGGTGGGCAAACTCTTCTGGGGCAGTACAGCACTGCCTCGTGCAACTTTCTTCTTGGAAGTAAAGTATAATTTTCAATAAATATTGTTTTTCTAGTCTGCAATACCAGCATCTGCTATCAGACAGAAATAAATGTTTCTTGGAAATCTGTTGCCATGTTAAAAGAATGCGGGTACTAAGAGGGTCCCAGCATAGACTCTGTGACATTAGTTGAGAAGGAGCTGCCTTGCAGCTGAGCAAGGAAAACATCATTGACTATGATGTATAATGTACAAAGTGCACATGACTGATCTTGTACGATACTCTGAAAAGAACTGCCCACACTTGTCACACATTTCATGAACACTGATAGTATCAACTGTGTTTAAGCATGTGTTCAGCCACCTCCAACTCTGCATGTTGAGACAATCAGTTTTCGAGGGCTGCGAAATCTTGCATGTATGTCTGTGACTATGTGATCGTGAGATGGTATCGCCTGTTGGTTTCCTGACTAAAGTCTTGTATACAACTACGATGACTAATACCTGTTTAGGAGGAGTTCTCCACTCTTCAGATCCAGGATTTCATGCAATGAACCAGGGAGTCGTGCTTTTTCTCCTTACCTTCTGTTTTTCTGCTGTGATGCTTTTCTCCGGTCAGAACAGGTGTTTTGCTAGACTGTGAAGTTTTCAATCTTCTTACATGAAGCTAAGGAAACAGCAGTGACTAAACCAAAAAAGATTTGCAAGTTTGACAGGTGCCTGAAGGGATAGCAAAGGCTTCACTAAAACACACTTTTAAAGTGTGTGTAACAAAATGCTCTTTTGTTTAATTGCTTTTAAGGCGTTGCTTCTTACCATCAATTGATAGTGCTGCATGGCTTGAGTAGACCATAAAGCTTTGCACTTTCTGAAATGAGTAGACTCAGACTTTGTCATTTTATAACATGAAGAGGAGATCCTCTCTCTCCCAGAAAAGGATATATTTTGCCATTCCATTTGTGCAGAGTAGTGTTAGAAGCTTGCTCAGTGCATTGAGTGATAATACCTGTAATGTTGGGTTGACAGAAATGCCCCTGGCAACTTGCAACTCCTAGTGCCAGCATAAGACATGGCTATGGAAGATGGGATGCATCTAGAAGCATGAAATAATTGATGATTGTTGTGAATTAAATTATACTTAAGATAATTTATTTAGTCTGGGACTGGCCTGCTAGTGCACAGCACAGTAATTGAATTCTCCTCTGTTCAAAAAAGATAGATTAAAAGATACATATCTAAAAAAATATGAATATTTAATTCAGAGTTTGGTGCCAAATATTATATATCTAAATCCATATCATTAATTAGAAGCCTTCAAAGTCAATGAACATCTCTTATTGCTGTTAAATCCATGAGAGCTAAGGGAACTCAGTATCTCTAAAAATCAGCATGCTCATTTACCCAACTGTAAATGAAGTTGCATGCTAACCTGTAAGTATCCAGGTTGCACATATATATCTTATTGTAATCCAACAATAATGTATCCTGGAGATATTACGGGATCATGAAACATAATTAAATGAGTGAATTTGAAAAAAGGAGTGAATTTTTATATTTGACAACTTCTGTCTAATAAGATGACACAAGCTTTTCAGAATGGTAGAAAAATCACGAACTCTAAATCACCACAGTAAAAACCCAACCAATAAAGATTAGCTTTACACACAAGGAATTCTTGCTCAGGGAATAGAGGACTAGGCTAAAATTAAGTTATTTAAGAACATTTTGATGGCTCATATTTTTTAAAAGAATAAACCAAAATAAAATTTTCGACTGCCCAAGGGCATGGTGGTAAGTCTGGCTGAAACAGAGCAGAAATAGTAAACTTACTTAAACACTGAGGTTTCTAACATACGTGTAAAGCCTGCCAGGTGCCTCATGGTGCCAGGTACCCATCCAGTAGTTCCTCTGGAATTTACATTATCTTTTTCAGTTCTTTAAAAGGAAAACAAATCCGATTTACATTAAACCTAAATGAAATCAGTGAAAGCAACATCTAATCCATAATTTACAAGGCTTTGGGTATTGTGTGTCCCGTGGAAATCCTTCCCTAGAGACTGTGACAGTGCTGTAGGCCAAAGCAAAGTTCTACACATGCATGTTCTGTGGTTATTAAATGTGCATGCATTTAATAACGTGTTTATGGAGGAGTCAAGTTCTCTAGAAAAAAAAAAACTGATAAAATTAAGCTAACTGGAACTTCACATTATAAATATAACAAACCTTCCTGATCTGCTTGAGACAGGGAAGTCTCTAGCACTGCTGGTGTGGCTGCTTCCCCCAAGCCTCCCTTGCAGCACGAAGCTAATTAATGCCAGTTGCAACTCCCTGATGTGCTATAAAGCTTAAGCTGCAAATAAGGCAAAAAGGCAAAGATCATACAAAAATATTAAAGAGTACAGCTCTGTGAGCAGTTATGCTTAAAAACATTCTGAGGTACCTGTGCAGTAACCTAGTTTTCTCTGGTTTTGGGCTTCATGGAACAGCTGTCATTACAGTAATGAAGCGATTAGATCTGCTCTGTTGCCTAATTACAGGTCTAGAAATGGCATGCATTCCTGCAGTCTAGTTAAGTGCTCCATATTTGAATCTTCTGATTTCAAGGATAGTCTTTGGGAAATTATCTTTAGAGCATATATTTCTTTTTTTTTTTAAAGTGCATTGATTGGAGTGAGGAGTCTATCATATTGTAGAATTATTGATTATGATAAGTACTTTGAACTTGCACATTGTTTTTCTTCTCAGAATCTCCTAGCATTTTGCTGCATGGGGCAAATATTATTAGTCCCACTGCAGATTGAAAACTTGGAGGGAAAATGAGAAAATACGTAATTTGTTTAGGATTCCAGTCAAATGGTGGAGCAGGATGAGCTAGTTCAAGACTGGTTAACCTTGCCTTTAATATCCTTGAGGGGATCCTACAAGGAAAAGACCTTTTGTTGCATTTCTTTAGTATGGAAGAGTCTTCTATGCAGGTCCTGGTGCTATAGATTTTGAGTACAAAGCAAGAGAACTCACAGCTTCCAGTTGGATACAGTACCTGCAAGTTTTCTTTCCCAGAGCAGATCCACTTTCTTTGTACAGTAAACAGAAAGTTTGTGTGGTTGTATTAATGACTGGAGCACAGTATTACAAGAGAAAAGACATCTTCAAAGACTTTATGTGTCTACCTTAATTAACTGTATGCCTCTACAGAGGTAGATCAGTCTTCATGCCAGCTCCTGGCATCTTTGGAGATGGAAAGCTGAATTTTCTCCTCATCATTGTCTGTTTTCTTGCCTTCCACTAGTTGTATATTTGCCCTCCTAAAATGCATTGCAGAATGTAGGCTTTACATCTCTGACCTATCTGGGCTTACATCCATATAACCTCTTATCTGGGGTGCTTGGTGTGACCAGCAGTTGATCATGTGGGTGAACACCACCTGCCTTGCCCTACCAGACTCTTCTGGTAAATGGGGATTAGCGGAAGATGTTGTTCACCTAGCAATGTTTTTAACTAACTGTGTACATTCTTAGCTACTTGTATATGATCTTACAGCGTGCAGTATAGTGGTTATCAGTGGAACATACACAACTCAGACATTGGTAGTCTCTCACACCAGAAAAGGGAGTTGGTAGTTTTGATTGCCACTGCTTTCTCTCATCTACATGTCCCTCCTGTTTTTCACTCTATTTCACACCGCTTAGTCAGAAGGTGAAGAAAGCAGGTAATATTTCAACAAAACTGTGAAGAAAAGTACAACAGAATTTCTAAGACCCATGTAAAAGTCTAAAAGTTGCTTTGAAAGAAATTGCTCTGTGGTGAGGGATAATAGAAAAAATTCTTACAAGATCAGAATGCAACATACACTTTACCAGTGGATCTAGTGTATAAAGCTCTGGGTAATCAGAAGGCAGAAAATATATTACAGTATGTAACATATGTATATATAAATATTTTTATATTACTATTTTACAGCTTATATATATATATATGTATATAATATATATTACATGTTAGCAGATGTCTACTATATCGCTTATAACAAAAAAATTTTAAACACCCTTGCACCCCTGCAAATTAGAACTTGTTTTTGACGCATGAATTTGACAGCAGGGTGTTAGTGTTCCTAGTGCAAAATGGCCACTAGAAAATGCTGTCTTCCTAAAGTCTTGCCTTGGCAGCAAATCTTAGCCTGATTGGGCAAATTTTGTGCACTCAAGAACTGAAGTTACATCAGAAATGTTGTTATGGACTAGCGTAAGTGAAGCTGCCTGACCCAATATGGTTTTACTATTCCCATCATGGCCTAATGCAGTCAATAAAAGAAAGGAGCAAGTGCATTTTGTAAATGTGTTTTGAAATATTCATGTTCATTGGGAATGCTACCTGGTTCAGGTTGTGGATGCTTTTATAAAAGATGGTCATCCAAAAGTGCAGCGAGAGTCCATAATTCTGCTTTGCTCCTTGTATGTGGGGGGTTGTGGGAAGTCCTGTCTTCGGTAACCTCAGGCACTGTTAGGGCTGATCGGAAGCTCGTTGAAGTCAATGAAGACAGACACGCACATAAAACATCACCTGTACTGAAGCATTTTCACAACTTTGGCCCATAATAGAGTCCAGGATGTAAATAATTGCTCAGAAGTTAGAAGGGTCCAAGGGGAAGGAGGAGCCTGAGAGGAGCATGCCTCCTTTGCAGGCTGTGGTTGCACAGACTTCTCTTTTGCTTTGAGCCAGGCTGCGGCACACATCCACATTAAGAACACCCTGCTAAGCCTTGAGATCAGATCAGTTCACAGAAGAGCCAGCACAGAGACAGAAGCAGACAGGTGGTGCACAGGCGGCTTTGCTTCTCTGAAGCCTGAGCTAGTGTTTTTAACCCACATCAGTTGTTCCCAAGAACTTGTCTGAATAAGAGACACCATTGAACAAGAGATTTTTCTTCTCCCACCTCTTCATGTCCCCTTCCCAAACCGAGTGCTCGAGAGTCCCCACTGTGCTGTTGCCCTTTGCCAGATCTGTTCCTTTTGAGGGACACAGTCAGCATCAGTGGGGACACACCAATGCGAGGCGCCAGGAACAGGACTAATGTGATTGGGACAAAAACAGGGTCATAGTGTTATCAGACCTGGTGAGGGCTATCTGATAATACAGGGGTAGGGACTAGCAATGCCAGCTGGTAAGATTGAGAGAGGATGCTCCATATGCCAGCCTGTAGGTAGCAGCAGAGTTTATTCCAGCTCCCAGCAGCAGGGAGCACAGACCTACAGGAGCTGCATGGCTCTTAGTGTTGTAAAACTGCATTTATTCTGCATCCCAGGTAAATGGAACAGTTCTGCAATTTCCCCCTGGTTTTGCATGTTCTGGGTTTTGGTGTGAAAAAGGTGAGAGGTGAGAAAAAACTGAATGGCAAGTGACAGATCCTCCAGTGGAGGCAGCGAAAAGGTAGCCAAGCTCAACCACATATTTCCCTCCCCTCTTGGCTGAGACAGGACAAATCCAGCCCTGCAGCACCCTCCAAACCACCTGATGCTTGGAGCACATTCAGCATAGAAGATGTCAAGCTTTTGATAGTGGTTTTAAGAAACCCAAATCAGGACCTTAAATGAAAGAGGAATCAGGCTTCTGGGCGTGCTCACTGCTTGCAGTGAAACAAACCCAAACATCAGCCTGTGCTATAGGGAACAAGAAAGCTGAAAATATGATGCATCAGAACTTGCAGAATTCTGTTTGAAAATACTGTGGGTTTAAGCAGGGGAGTGACTGATAGCAAACAGCTGGGAACTTCACCCTGCTCACAGTAAATACCCAGCAAGCAGAGAGGCAGTGTCCACAAACGACTGAGAAGCTCTTGAAGCTTACAGCACTACACAGTTATTACAAACTGAGCATTTTTTAAGGGGAGCAAATATTTGCTCTCAATTTCATGGCTGGTTGTTGCTGGCGACGTAAGGGGCCTCTGTGCGCACAAGCATTCACTTGCTCCTTGTTTGCCTTTTGGTTTTCACACAGGAGGGTTTGGTGCCAGAGTATAATGTTACATATATAAAGATATTTGCTTTTCTCTGACGTTCAGCTAGTTTGAAACAGCAACTGTTGCTTTTAATTTCTCCTGTGGATTAAACAAACAAGTGCCACTCACAACAAACACTGCTGCTCATGACTCATTAAGTTGTGTTTCCTAACCAGGTAATCAATTGCCTGAAAATGCTGTGACAACAGAGTTGATGAGCTGTGTAATGTGAAGAGTATGGTAACACAACCAAAGGCTGCTGACTTCTAGACATGGAGGGAATTTTCCTCATCATTTTAATCTCACGTTTGGAAAATGTACATTTAAAATTCTTGTTTTTTCCTCTGCTGTTTTCCTTACATTTTTTTTCCCTTTTATTGAGGCTAGGCTGTAGCATAGATAACATTATATCAGTCACATCCTGGAAAGGGTGGAGCGCCAATGTCATTAGTTGAGGACAGACAAAACTGTCTCTTTCCACTAGCTTCAGGGCGTAACACTTTGCTAATTAAAATACCCCACTGCCAGCTCACCTGCCTTGCCTGGTGCTCTGGGTCTGCAGAGCTGATCCTGGCCTCATCCGGCTGTTGCTGATGGGACAGGGACACAGCAAGCACACACTGCACCCTTCCTCACTTTGGCCGTCACATTCAGAACCTAGCTAGTCCATTCAGGGCAGTTTGAGTATGGATATTTATTTGAGCGCTCTCTTAGAATTTTGTAGTCCACACATTTGGAGAGCGAAATAACTTCTCACGGTAGTGTTGAACTGCTGTTGGAAAATACTCAGCTGCTAACAAAAATAACCGTCATTCTGTATGTATCCAGTCTAAAAATAATGTGTCATACTGAAATCACTCATATTTCTGAGAGAGCTGGGGTTGTTCAGCCTGGAGAAGAGGAGGCTGAGGGAAGACCTCATTGCTCTCTACAACTACCAGAAAGGAGGCTGTAGAGAGGAGGGAGCTGGCCTCTTCTCCCAGGTGACAGGTGACAGGATGAGAGGGAATGGGCTCAAGTTCCTCCAGGGGAGGTTTAGGCTGGACATTAGGAATAAATTTTACACAGAAAGGGTCATTGGGCACTGGAACAGGCTGCCCAGGGAGGTGGTTGATTCACCTTCCCTAGAGGTGTTTAAGGCACAGTGGACAAAGCGCTGAGGGGCATGGTTTAGTGTTTGATAGGAATGGTTGGACTTGATGTAGGTCTTTTCCAACCCAGTGATTCTATGATTCTATGATTTTCCCTAAGAAATAATTTCTAACTATGAAAGTGTTTATTTTGTCTTAAGCTAGTGACATGAAGCTATTGGTGTCATTACAATAATGCTTGAGCGGTTCAAGTGGTTGTCATGCTGTTGGAGTAAAACTAGCCCTCTGGTTTCTAACCTTTTAGATTATTCTGCATTAGCACATCACACAGGATTACACCAGTTCAGGACATGCAGATGGAGTGCACTAACAGACACTTGTATGCTGAGTAAAGCCAACATTCGAGCACAAACAGCCTTCTTCAAGTAAGATGTAGAAGCAAACTTCAAGACTTGGCAGAAGTGGAAGGGAGCTGCTCTAAGCCAAATTACGTGTGTATAAGTTAGGCCACGTGATAGGAAGATAGCTGGAACTCCCTCCAAAGTGTGGGGAGGCGCAATGTATGACTTACCTAAACATGGAGCAGGCTGTGATGTGTGATGGAACTTAGTTTCATAGCAAAGTTATGTTTGCTGCTTCTAGTTCAGGCCTGCAAAGAGCTTGTGCTCCTGCAAGCTTTTTTCTTTTTTTAACTAATTTTTGTTAAAATTAGACCAGGTCATCTAATAAAGATGTAATATTTACCTACAAACTTGTCTTTTTTACGTTCTCATGCCTTTTTGGCTACAATAATATTAAGTACTTTTTTACAAATATTCATTGAAAACAACTTACTTTGATATATATGATAGCGTATTCTCATTTTTCATTTTCTGAGAATATGTGTTCCTCGGCCACACTAAAGTTTTTCTGCAGTCCTGTTTAGAATGTATAGGAAGATTGCAGTGTTAGTTCTTTGATGTCCAAATTGAAAATTCTTTTGCTTATTTCTGCTTTCCACATCAGTTTTGGTGAGCATTTGATTTGGGATGTATAGTTCTGTCTCTTCCTTTTTTGCTGTTATGGGAAATAGGTGTATACTTTTCAGAGAAGCAGGAGGTTCTTAGTTACCTGCTGAAATATGTCATGACATATAATGCTGTTGTTGATCTATTGTGGCCTCGTCCTCAGATATGTGTTCCTTGCACAGCTTTTTCAGAGCCCAAAGAAATGAGCAGCTGAAGTTCTAATAATCCCAAGCTAAATCTGAATCTCATTCATAGGTCTAAATATAAAACTAATAGCAAGATGTGATCAGGGTTTGCATATGTCGGTTTCATTTGCAAAATCAAATTCTGACAGGAAGTGGAAAACAAGAAAATCATTCTCAAGAGGATTCTACTAACTCCAATATTTGAATATTTTAATCTGTTTTTCATTTTATCCTCTTTAAGGATTAAAACAGTGCGTCAGGATGGTGTCTCCTATACAGGAAACTTAAAGGACAAAAATAATGTTAAAAGGTCTTATATCACAGGAGAATGAAAAAATGCCTGAAACAAGAAGAGAATGAAGAGTGAATTTGAAGGATGTAGTTGTTTTTTCATAACTCGGCTGTTTAACAGCATCAGGCAGGAAGTGTCCTAATTTTCTCCGAGGTATAGGATTGGCCTCTACTTTTTCAGTGAGAAAGAAAGATGGCAATATTGTTCTGTATATTGTCAAATGACCTTGCTCAATGGGTAATAACCTGTGCGAGGGGCTCAGGGAAGCTGCCGTGCGTAAAACATGAACCCTGCCCTCCCACTTGATGACCATTTGTTGTGTGGGCACCTGTACAATGTGCTGGTGGCTCTAGGGTGACACTGACAATTAAATAAGATATTCACACGGCAGATGCATTGGATTGGTTCTCTTTTTCTTGCTAAATCCTCTACTGAGGAATCTCCTTCCAAAAGTGACCATATCTTCCCATAAATACACTCAAGTCTATTATCTGAGAAGTTCCTTGAAACCTTTACAATGAAAGGGCATCAATGAGCAATCCTTTGACTAATGCATTTGAGTCAATGGCTGGGAATATTTCTAAGAGCCCATGAAACTGAAAAGATGGTTTGTTCAAAGGTCAAATACCTGGTAAATACATGCTAGAAGCATGGCTTGTTCTACCTGCTTGGCCATGCCAAGGCCATGCCTTCTCTTCTGGGTGCCATGCCCAGTGCTATGAAACACACACAGGTGTTTCGACCTTGAAATGGAAAATATCACAAGAACAGTTTTGGTAACGGTCCAGGAAGGATTTGTAACAGGGTTAGGTATCAACAGGAGGCCCGGGAGTTGGGATAACTCTTCTTGTGCCACAGGGCTTTTCCTCATTGTCTTTCTCAGCACATGCCCAAGTTACCTGCTTCTTTCAATGGAAAGTCTGAGCTGTATTTACTTGTTTTGGTTTCCAAATTGATTCCATATATGAGGACTTGAGTATAAAAATAAGTTATTTTAGGCTTGAACCCAAAATTACTTTAAAATAAGTGTCAAGTTTAGTGAGAGCATTCAGGTTTCTCAAGCATATACTTCATTTGGATTTCCAGATCACCAAGTGCAGTGCAGTGAATGCCTACTTTGCCTTTTCAGTTCTGGTCCTCTCTCAAGGGCTGCTGGTCTCCTTCAGCACTTGGAGTACAAACGCCTATGTTCCAGCAAAAAAAGCAACCTTGAGACTGTGATAACCATGCTGTCAGATTTGAAGATGTTTTTGACAAGCCCTAGCCATTCTTCTGTATAGAAAAGTTGATTAGAAGATGAGCAAGCACCTTCACTGGGGTTTGGAGGGAATTTGCAGCTCTGTTTCTGTCCTAGCCTCAATTAATACTTGTTAACTTCGTGGTAGGTTTGAAAAAAAGTGTGGTGGAGTTACTATGTGACAGCTAGTACTAACATTACATGAGATCACCACAGCTCAGAGTGAAATCTCTTCAGAGCAAAGAATTTATCCATTTTTGTATATTCTAGATAAACAAATAGCTTGACAACAGTAACATAACCCAAATTAATTATTGAGAATCTAAACATCTTTCGATTTCTGCATTGCTATGATCTTTAAGATAATTTACTATTGTCATTTGCCTTTGGTGCAGCCAGCTATAAAGAAAAATGAAAACAACCTCACATTCCATTAAAATACTTCTTCACCTTGTTACTCTTTTCAATAGGCAAAATTACGCTTCCTCCAAACATGGGCACGGTTCAGGCAATCTATTTTGTTACACAAAGGTTGTTTTCAAATCCCCAAGAACAAAGATATTTCCTATGAGTCAGGGCAAATTCCCCCCTTCAAATGTGAATATCGTCATCAATCTCTTGGCCAGAAGAAAATACTTAACCTCTTTTCCTTCCTATCTGGTTCCTGGAAAATTGCATCAAACCTACCATTTTCTGTTGATTTATTTTCAGGAAGTGGAGTTAGTTACTCAAGGTCAGAACCTTGTTTGCGACTTTTGCAGTTTTTGTATGGCCCTGATGATTCAGAGTATTGTTATTGGCTGTGAGTAGAAAAGGGTACAGCATTGCTGGCATGTTTTGGTATAGAATGACAATACTGTGTTGCGTTAAGGCTGTGGGACCATGCAGATAATTTCCCTAGGGAATGAGTAAGTTTTACATTTTATATTTTTAGCATCAAAACTCATCACTGCAAAATCTTTCCATAACAAGAGAGAACAGTTTTCTGGAGAGGACACACGTGTGCCTGTATGTTCTATCTGTGGCTGTTCAGAAGAGGGAAGAATGTTCTGCCCGTAGGGGTTATTGCGAGTCTGCACTGGCTGTTGCATGGGCCATGGCTTCTGCACCAGACGTTGTTGCTCACCACTTCTTGGCTGCCCTGAGATGCTTTGTTGTGCTCTTTTGTTTTCCAGAATGAGTGTGCTCATTGTCAGCTTGCAAATCAGGACAGGGAAATGTTTACTTATCTTTGGCTAAGAGTCAGTGAAGTCTGATAAAGCTTACTCATCCCTTTTGGGCTTATTTCTAGTGGCCATCCACTCTGAAAATCCGTGTTCAGAAGGTGATCTGGAACTCCATGCTACTCAGATAAACTATCTCCTTGATTTCACTGATCATATAAATGCTAGTAATTGTTCGCAGTCAGCAGGAAGGGTTCTGGTTTGTTGTGATTTATTTTATTACTTATGTTAATGTGCCAGTGGGACAGAAAACAGCCTTGAGGGCACTAAGTAACAGGAGTTAAGTAATGACTCAGGTTTCCCTTGGAGACTGTCAACATGTATTATCTTCCCCAAGATTTTTTCACATGGTTTCAAAATAATTTCAAATGATTATGAATATTTATTAATTGAACTGTTTATGGGCTGGGCTGGCGGATATTCAGCTGTCACATACTCTACGTACCTCATCCAGGATTATTTCCACAAAGTCCTTCCTCTCTTCCTGTTCAGAGAAAGCAGAGGCAAACAAATAATCATGAAATCATGTTGAGGTTTCTGATGTTTTGCACAGATGTTCTTCTTATATCCCTTTCCATTCATTGGTGGGTATACTTTCTCTCTTCCTCACAATCAAGCAACTATACATTTTTCTTTTCCTCTCCAGGCTTTCTTTGCCTTCTGTGTTTCTTCTAGCTTGCTTTCCTCCTCTGTGACTTGTGGTTTCAGGGATCCCCATTTCCAGCTCCAAAACTGCAGTCACTGCTTTCATCTCCACTCATACTTGCAGGAGCCCTTGATGACACTGACCTGTTTGTGAGCATGCTGGGTAGGGTGAGAAGAAGACCTGAGGGGCTGACAGTCCCCATTGTGATGGGCAGGTGCCCTACAGTGGTGACCCCTTTCCCTGTGCAGGATAACTGGCTGCTGGAGGATTCCACTGCCACTCTTTAGGCACCTCAAGGCAGGGACTGTTGATAAAGCATCGCTTTCATTACCACACAGTCAAGTTTTGTCTTGGACACCTTTCTCTTTTGGGCAGTGCAGCCAGTTCAGCAGCCTGCTCACCCCTTGCCCCCTGAGGCATCTTTCTTCATTTGCCAGCTCCCTGAGAGGCTGCAGAACTAATGGGCTCATGGACATAACAAGAGCTACATGAAAAAAAGCACAAACTCTGAGGATTTTCAAGCCAGATCAGTGTGCAGGGTAGCAAATAAGCGCAGCTGAGCTGCAGCAGTAGGATGCAGAGAACACTTTGTGCAGTTATTTTCTCAGTTGCCCTCTCCAGTGTTGAAGGCGAAGCACAGTTTAGTGAAATTAATGCATCATTTGGCTGTCACATGCACTGCCATGATATTACACCCAATGTTTCTCACAGTTTCTTTATCACTGAGTCTTTAAAAATCCCCCATATATTACAGTGTTATAAAATCTCTCTGTGAAACTATAGTAGTCTGTTTGTTAGAGGGGGTGAAAGGCAGCCATGTATTTCCTCTTTGAAATCACTTCATCTTCACACTCTCTGAGATGATCATGTGGGAAGCTCTATAAAGCAAATGAAAAGCAAAGACATTTCTTTGTTGGAAAAAAAAGAAGACCTAAGAATTTTGCAAAACTTTGTGAGTGTTTGAAAAGTGAATGGGTGTTTGTGGTGAAAAGGAGAAGGGAAACCTACAATGCCTTAGTATGAATAAGAGCGAAAGAAACGAAAGCAGGAAAGATCTTGCAGACGAACTTCTGTAGTTCTCTCTCTGTGCTATTGGACTATGTAAAATAACTCAGTGTATGCAGACTGGGAAAGCACCATGTCTAGTTACTTCAGCAAGGGAAAGGTCTGAATCACACAGGCAAATTGACAAGATAACAGCACAATTTACAGAAACAAAATTATCTGTAAAAGTACTTCAGCTTCCATGTGTTTAAATTTTCTCATTGCTTATAAAAATAAGGAGACAATTGAAGTAGTTATTCCAAGTACCTGCTGATGCCTTCTTCAGAAGGATTTCACAGTTTTCCAGAGTTTCTGGATGACAAAGAGAGGATCTGATTAATTCTCAAACTTATCCATAACCAAGTAAGTAAGGAAATATTACAGAGGTTTTGTTTTTGTTGAGTTGCTGATTGAAAATGCAGAAGAAAAGATGACTGCCATTCCCTGCCAGAATTTGCAAGGGAGGACAGACGGATATTCTAGAAGTTAGCCACGCTCAGACATAATAACTGTCTCAAGACTTCTCCAGTGGGACTCGGAGATAAGCAGTGTGTTGATCCAAGATATGGATTGTTTAAGTGGGTTGAGAAATTTAACCACAAGATGGAAACTGGCTCTGCCAAATTCAGGAGTAGGGGAGTGCTGCATTTGCAGTGCATGCTGGAAAATCTGTGGCAGCAAAAACCCAAACCCATTTGTTTTGTGTTAAAGTAGTGACTCGATTTTGAAACACAAGTCATATGCTAGTGTGACCCGGCTCACTAGCTGAGAGGAGCTCACTGTAAACCTTGGGTCTGGGTCCTGGGAAAGGAAAGGCTGCTACATTTATGCCTTATAATCTGTTTAGGGTTGGAGTTCACTGATAAAAGATTTAAAGGAGACAGGTATGTGAAATAATGACATGCCCGAAACGAGTGGTCTTGCAGAAGAAATGGAAATTAAAGGCCAGCTTGCTGCAGCTATGAGAGAATATCCAGTCTTCAAAAGTACAGTGTGCAAGAGGAATTTTGAGAAACCTGGACCTTTCTGAAAAATAACGTAGGTTTAGAAATTAATATTGGTGCTTGTCTCATTTTTAGAAAAGGCACTTGTGGGATTCACTTCCCCATATGTTTTTTTAATTGTTCTTCCAGGTCAGACCATGTGGATTAGAAGAGCCCTCATACCCTCTGCTCCCCATGTGTGTGCAGACACAGACACAGACACACTGTTAGCCCAAACAATCATCATTGGATCAAGTGTGTTTCGTTTAGTTCAGTCTGCTTCTTGGGACACCTGTGGTTTTAACAATGTGATTAGAAAGAAGTAAATCTTATTTGTGCCACTAAACATCTTCTTTATAGTAAGGTGAGAGACCTATCTGATGTTTCGAAAGAGAGCAAGTGCCCAAATGCCTCAGGAGTGGGAAGCCTGCAGCCTCTTTGAGCTGGGCAAAGGTAGGCGACTTCCAAGGATGATTGATCAGTGTTAGTGCAGATTTCATTATTTCCCACAGTCAAGATTTGGCTTGATCTCTGCAGGTGGGTCAGTGTACACAGTCTCGCTCCTCCTCAGCGGGAAATACCTGCACTGAGCTCTGGCCTCTGCTAACACTTCAGCAGCTTCTTGTAGCACCAGCTTGTGTTTTCTGAAGAACTTCCTCACCTGTTCCTCAGAAAAACGCATCCTTCATATGCCATTTTCATTTAGAGTCCAGTAATCTTTGCAGTAACAGCTGCACAGCTGATGCCTACATGGTTGTATCAAAAGACCAATACAAATATTTTAGTAGCAGCAATTTTCAAACCTGTCTTCTGAAGGTCTCTTTTTTCTGGTTGCTGCTCTTTACTGATGGAATGAAAACTCTATTCATGGTCTTCATGTTCATGGTCTTCATGTTTCCACAAACTTGCAGCTCTGATGAAGCTCCTTTGACCGTCATGTCCTTTTTCTTAGCATTTTCCTCAGCCTTGGAGCTGAGGCGCACTCCCCATAATCTGCCTTCAGCAGAAGAACCTGTCAATTTTATTCCTCACTCCAGTCCTTGGTGGGGGTTTGAGTGGGGCCTCCAGGTGATGCCACTGCAGGCAGGTTGGAGTGCCCAGAGGGCAGCTCCCAGCCCTCGTCACCCCTCACAATACCTGTCTGTCCATCTGTCTGTTCCATGTAAGACCCTGGGGTCCATCCCTAAGATACGCTTTGCTGGTGCATTAAATCATCTTACTAAAGTAGACAGGAAAGAGCAATATTGACTGTTCATGAATTGGCATTTATTTTAACAAAAAATAGTTGTGTGGTCGACGACGTCAGCCCTGGCGTGATAACTCCTGAGCATTTGGCAACACCTGCAGCACCTCACAACTCACTTGGCTCCAGTTCATTTTGCTTCAGTCTGAGCTGTTTAGGGACAATGTAAAGAAGATTTTTAAATATTTCTAGGAAGGTAGTTAAATAAGCTACGTTTCCTTTCCAAGACCTATATTGATTCTATGTTATTGTTAGTACCATCCCGCATATATTACCTACGAATTTATGTTCTGCAATTGGACACCCCCCCTTTAAATACATATAAATAATAACAATTTTTTTTTAGAAAATAGCACATGTTTCTAATTGAAATAACAGTTTCAAACATGGTGGATGATTCTACTTGTTGCTGAGATTACTCAACCATTCTTTTACTGGAATATGCTTCTGTTCTTTTAAATGCTATCGAGCTTCAGATGCTTCTCCTGACTTTTTCCATGATGAGCAACTGCAGCAGAGTGGCAGTTTTGTACACCCATGTGGAAAAACAATTGGCCAAAATTATTTGCCCCATTTGGGAATAAATCAGGAAAAAGTGAATGTTTTCCTGTAGTAACAGAATGAATAATTTTTTCCTGAGAAAAGTTTCTCCTCCCAGTCTCTACTGCAGGGCTTTGTGCTCAGCCAAAGGCTGGAAGGGCAAGAAGTGCCTGAACACAGCATGGAAGTGGGGGTGTCTGAGCTGCTGAAGTAGACCATGCAGGAGTGCTGGAGAACTGGGGCTGGAGGGGTGGTCAGAGAACAAAAAATAAGGCTTTTACTTAGAGTGAAGGCCACAGGGAGACCAGATGGGAAAAGACTAAGAAAATCAAAGGAAGGTGTTTCTAGCTGTGCCTGGGTAAAGTGAATGTGGAGTGGTGGAATCTGGACGTGGGCAGGCACATAGTCAGGAAGGCAGTAAGATGAGAGAATCCTAGTATCCTAGAATCAGTCACCAGGTTGGAAAAGACCCACTGGATCATCGAGTCCAACCATTCCTATCAATCACTATGTCTCTTCCCAGCCCATCTCCCTCCTTCCCAGTGCCCCTTTTCAGACCAGCATCCCAGAAAAAAAAAAGGTCTCAGATGTGCTTTTTCTCTCTGGGTGCTGCAGGGTCCAGGACCTGGTGCCAGAGAGGAGCCTGCAGATGTGAGTGGGCAGCCTGGCTCTGCCTGGCTCTGCCGAATGAGGGACTAGGGGCTGTCCCGGCATCGCAGCAAGTGCCGGGGACGAGCTGGGCAGTGTTGAAGCCAAAGGGCTTTTCTTGCCAAACCATCTCCAAACTCATAAGGAAAGAGAAGGTGTGTTGCAGCAGGAGGTGGGAGAAGTGATGTTACTGGAGAGCTGACAGACTGGGACTGAGCTCAGAGCGAGGGTGACAGAACTGACAAGAAGTCACCTTATGACAGCTGAAAGCAGCAGTGCGAGAAGGCAGAAGGAAATGTGTGTGAAAGCAGGTGGGGTTTAGACTGTCGTGCTCAAAGGACTGAAAGCAGAAAGACCAAGGAAGTGGGTGCTGGTCCCATCTGCACTGGAGATGAGATGGTATGTCCCCATTTTGGGAAGGGCAGGACTGAGGGACCCCTTGTGGCATCTCAGCTCCTTCTGGCACTGCAACCTGGGCATATGCCAGCCTGCTTCTATTCTGTCTATCCAGAAAGGAAACTTGGGCACACAGACTGAATAGGAGCTGTGATGCCCTACAAAGAAGTACATGGACTAAGCCGTCAGGGATCTTGGCATGACCTGCTGTGATCCAGCCCTTGCATGAACACTTGGGGGTGAGGTGCCTAGGCATGACCTTGGGACAGAACAGAATTGGCAAGACTAAGGCAGGAAAAGGTGTAAACTTCAGGTGAACTGAAGAAAGTGAAGATGCTGTCTCTTACCTGCAGAGGCCTCAAGAGATTCCCAAATCTTGGCATTGTGAATAAACCCCATGTGACAGCTTATTGCTCTTCTGGAGCAAAGACCTTGTGGTGAGTAAAGAGTTTCAAAGCTCAGGATTTTAGACACTGCCACACAATTGGTTTTGGTGGTTTTTTAAAAAAAATCATAAGTGTGTAGAAAAGACTACTTTGCATATTATTTAAGTTGGCAGAAATGCCTGATTGCATAAAGGTGAGCCTGATTGTGGACCGGTCATGTGGCGTTCTAGGGAAAGAGCTTCTCTAATACTATGAAATTCTTGTGTGACAGTGAGCAAGTAATGGGAATGAGCATTCCCAGGCTCATTCCACCATTTCCAAGTGGCTGACTTGATGCTTATGATTCTTGTCTCAAGAATGCTGAACACTCAAGTCCTATTGGTAGTTATGCTTCAGATGTATGTAAGTAAATGCTGTAATATAAAATAGACCAAATGGTGGACATTAAATTGTGCATCTAAATGCATGGCTGCTCCACAGCGCTGCCTCTCTAGACTCAGGTCCCTAGACCTGCAGACTGATTAACACCTTACATAATGAAAATGAGTAATCATTTGTGTTTCTCAAAGATGACCTTAAAATGAGAACCAGAGGAATGAGAACATTAATCCCTCATCAGGATGGGCTTTGGGCCTTGGGCAAATACATACACAGTGAATATATAGAAAAAGTGATAAAAACAAAAAAATTAATAGCAAAAAATACTGTGATAATGTAATTAGATAACCTTAATTGAGACATTTCCTAATTTCAGGGTACTTAACTATGTTTCTTTAATACAGTGCTTTGCTGTGCCTCTTACACCCAGTTCTTTAATATCTGGGAAAGACAAAGATTTGTATGAATCCATGTGGATTTCTGGAGAACAAAACTGCTGTGCTGTGTGGTTTGTACCCAATTGCAGAAGCACAAGTGAAACAGACACGCCAGCTTTGAAAATCCTTATGGAAGCAGTTATTCTTCTCCTGGAGACTTAGTTGCAGAAAAATGGCTTAGGATTTTGGCAAGACTCACTCATTTATTGCACTTATGAGACGTAACACATTTGAGTCTTGTCTTGATACACCTGTACTGAAAATTAACATAATACAGGTTCTTTGCAAAATTCTCAATTTTTTTAAACGTCCAGACTTGTTCTGCTTAGTCTTGCAGTGTCATAGATTTTGAACTCAGTTGTATGCTTTTACTCTCCCCTCCCACCCCCTTCCTGAAAAGTGCCAAATAAATGTTAAACAGCTGTGAAATTAGAGATACACTTTAACACATCCTTTAAGGAAAACCCTTCAAATGCCTTCCCCTGCAAAAGAACACAACATTGTGTAGGATTATCCATTTATTTATTTCAGTTAAAACAAACGTACAATGTTTCATTGAAACTGTGTTGCACTCCCTGCCAACAACTGTAGCCAGTGTCGGCCTCTAACAATACAGTGGCTATTTACATATGTACACGGATGTACCGTAGGATGCCTGAATTTGGTGGCCTAACAAATATGTTAGATCATAAAAGTTGTTAAGTTCAGGAAATCGTAACATCCATGGTAAATTTTAGAGGAAAAGTATACATGAACCTGAACAATGCATTTTATGGACCCAAGTGACTTCTGCATTTTAT
The DNA here is from genome assembly GCA_013389865.1 of Piaya cayana. Classification (NCBI taxonomy): domain Eukaryota; kingdom Metazoa; phylum Chordata; class Aves; order Cuculiformes; family Coccyzidae; genus Piaya; species Piaya cayana. The sequence continues at coordinate 313,801 of WAAB01013920.1, forward strand.
TGCAACATATACATTAATAAATAGTCTCAGTGTTTCCTTTACATCTTGGGAGTTATACATTTCTTCCATTTTGGTAAACATTACATTTTGTTGTAGATGAACCTTTCCTTTAACAGTTGTTACACAGATGTAAAACATGAACAACTCCTTGAAATGATGTAATGAGCAGTAATGAGAGAGGAATATATACATAAGTCCCAGATTACAAAGCTGCATTATATACATTGTACTTACAGTATATACACACATACAATTTATGTACATAAGACTATCATAAATATTGAAAAATAGGTTTAGTTTTAATGGATTAATGTTTTATAAATAACATGTTACACTTATGACTGAAATATCATGGAAGACAGTAATGTCCAACTGAGGTGACAAAACAGTGGTTTAATACTGAAGCTGCTCTTTTAGGTGGTTTGCAATGCAGGTAACTAAGCAGACAGGTTTGGGGGAAAAAAAAATCATATGTTGGAAATCAATTCAGGCAAGTGGACCTCAACTGTTGCAGATGGAGAGCCAGTCATCAAATAATATAGTACATAATGTAAAATTTGGAAATTGCTACATTCAGAGAATTAAGTGACATGTATTAAGTGACATTACGAGGTGTCATCATGGAAGCCTTCCTCCTCTCTGGCTGCTGAGGACTGAGTAGTAAGTTCTCATTCACACCTCCTTCCTCTAAGATTACTGAGAAAATAGAGGCTATTTCTCACTTCCTTTCTTTTTTAATGATGGCAAGGGAAGCGCTTCACCCCTCATGGGCTACAAATCACTCGAAGGTGGACAACATTTTAATCCTCTTCCACGTTTCTACACTTGTGGAGAGGAAGAAGAAAAGCTGCCAAAGTACTGAGGAGGCAGACGCTCAGCACTTCTGTGGAGACCAGGTAGCATGGGATGGTTAGCCATGGATGTAAAGTACCTGAGGCAGGGAAGTACCTAAGGAGCGTTAGTCAGTACTGACTCCAGGATTGTTAATTGCCAGTTGAGTACCACCAAACTCATTATACAGACAACACAAGAGGAATCTTAACTTCTCATTACAGTTTTACACTACAGACTTAGTGACCAGTACTTACAGTCATGCAGGACTATCAATACAAAATAGCTGCAATTTTTTTTTTCATAGTTTCTAAATGTTTGTGCAGAGATTGACATTATCTGCCAAATAGTGACTGTTGTTTAGATTTGTTCCCAATGAATTCTACAAGAGCACAGGAGTCTCAGGCACCATTTAGTCAATGGATTACAGTCCCTTACTTGTTCCCCCTGACACAATGACGGAGTGGAACTTTGTTAATCAGGTTTTTAAAGCATCGTGTCAGATGAAGACAGCAGACCGCTTTGCCATGAATATTTCATTAACAATCTCTATCTAGGCTTTTGTATCCAATATTGTATTTGAGAACCTCTAGTAAGCGAAGTATGCTGTAATACAAGTGTTATTTCTCTTCAACCTGGGATAAGAATGAAAGAGTAAACATGCACTAGAAACAAAACAGCTAATCACAATCATACAGCACCTGTTTCATCAGCTAGCTAGCTAGGGCTCGTAAGAGATTTACCTATTTCTGAAGCAAACAAGTATGAGATGACTATCCAGTCTATGAGGTTATCTTTAATACTACTATACAGTATAAATTGCAAGAGGAATCCCAGTTGTATATGAAGAGAATTTGTACCAAGCATGAAATACTGGTGCAGTTATTTTGTGGATTTGACTCAGAAACAGAATAGTCAAGTAATACAAAAAAATCCATCCATGGATGAGTAATTTGAGAAATATTGTACACTTCTTGAATATTATACAACTAGTAAACTACATTAGGACCGTTCTGTTTTCCTACAGAGTGTTTCAAGATACATTGGACAGAAAACCAACAAACATTGCTACAACTGACAATGGACCTTATTAATAGACAGAACTCCAGAAGGGAGTTTTACAATGGCATGATATGCTCCAGTGCCATTCAGTTTATACCTACAACAGAAAAAAAACCAAAACCAAAAAAAGCAAAAACCCTAAACCCTGTTTTACCCAACTGCACTATTGAGTACCTCAAGAAGGGAAATGTCAACATAATGTTTACAATTTCTAATTAGCTACATTTTTCTTAAATGTACCCGTTTTAAAGGGTGGGGTTTTTTTTAAAGCTTGAAAATTTGGGTTTCCACACCTTTTTGGGGAACCAAGGTAACTGCACTTACTTCTGTAAGCTAACAAATGATTTCAGGATTATTTTCACTCTACTCTGAACTAAGTAAACTTAATGGCAAACATTTATAATTAAAGAATTTTGATTTAATTGGTTTATTTTCTGTTTTGGTCATGAGAAGTATTTTTTAAAATAAAGTTTCTTCTGATTATGCCTCTACTGAAAGGCAAAGTAGATTTAATTTAGGACACCGATTAAATATTTTTACGAGCTCTTCTATGTTCTTTCTTCTTTTTAGAAAAACGTTTCTTAAAGTCAAAATAGTGCTTTTGAGGTCCATAAGAATTTTTGGTACAAAAAATAATAGTGTTTCTTTCTCTCTCTCTCTCATTGGTTATTTAAACACTTTGCAGTAAATTAAAGATATTTCTCACATCAAATGGTTCCATTATAGGCACATTCAAGTAAAATAAGAAAATATCCAAGTAACAATGATGAAAGCCAAACATGGCTTGATAAAAGTCTAAGGAGAGTTCTGTCCATTCTCTGGAATGGAATAAAGTTGTCACTTCCTTCAGCCAGACACTCACGTGGTTTGATGTTAAGATCCACTTCCATCATGCAGAATAGTTTCTAAAAGACAGAGTTCAGGTATTCTACAATCAGAAGAACCACCAGTAAAGAATCTGCATTTTAAAGGAAGCTGAGTAGCTCGTTTTGATTCTCAGTAAGTATCTGAGTGAACACTGGCATCTGAAGTGGAGTACTGGAGATTAAACTGGGACAGTTAATGGCCATCAGATGGAACATTGTGGGTCCAGTCTAGAATAATCAGCGTCATACACCCAGTCATCACAAGTATGCCACTTAGAAAGAAGAATGCAGCCTGAAAAAAAGAAAACATAAAAGAACTATTCAAGTTTGTGCTACTGGACCCATAAAGTCATGCCCATTTATGGCACCAATGTCATTACTCATGGAAGCCAAAGTAATAAATACAAGTGATTGACAGTAGACAATAAGGAGCTCTGTATCTTTCTCATACCTGAGGTACTTTTTAAAATAAAAAAGTACATTAATTTTCAGTATTGCAGGGAAATTATAGTAGCTATCACTAGCAGTTATGCTGTGTTGCTGCATTGGCTCAATATGCTTAAGATTTTGATTCCAAGTCAGTGTTACCAAGGCCAGTAAGAGCAGGATGACCCAAATGACTGGCAGAGGTCAGGTTTGAGGGGCAAATTACATCTCTAAGTCTTGACAGAAAATTTAAACTAGAAGACTTTTTTAGTATAGCTCTTAAGGACAATCTGTTGTAATCTAGCTCTTAGCAGCAACACAACCAACAGAACCATTCAACTATCACTGATATTGGGGATTAATGGATGAGAGAAGTCACTGAAATGAATTGAGCCTTGTGATGGCAGTCTTCTCAGTTCTGAGTACCCATGCAGCTCCCACAGGCTAACTAAGATAACCTTAAATGTGAATTCGCTAACCACCTTTTCTAGAACTTCAAAATTCTTAAGTCATGAAGAAGAAAATGGAAGTTCTTGCACTTGCTTACTGATTCAGAACAACTATTACACATTTGTCTATACATACCCCAATCTTTTGCACTGACTTCATTGGTTCCTTCTTCACTAATTTGATGTAGAAGGCAGAAGGAAGTATAAAAATCAGCATGGCAGCTGCAGATGCACCTATATTTAAGAAGCACAGAAATATTCACAAACAGGTAAATATAATTTAATCAAATGGGAGCTGCATTTTCTGAGATCTGAAAGACTACTTGTGTGAAAATGCTTACCAATGAATCCAAAGATGTCTCGGATAGTAGGGACAAAGATAACAAGCACATTAGTAAATGCCAGAAGAGCAATTGTAATGGAACAGTGACGCCACCATCTAAACTCCTTCCCTGCCCACAACAGCTGGGTAATGGAACTGCGGATCTTTTGAAGAGAGGAAAAGGAAAAAAAAAAAAAAAGACAGTTTAGTCTTTATTGTGGAAACCAGTGACTGTCACCTAAACTACATCTTCTCCTGAAAGTATTTTAAAAATCACTTTCCTGAACACTTTTGACTTTCTAAAAGTTGAAAAACATGACAATATTTTTTTCCTTTTCTTTTCTTTCCTTTTTTTTTTTAAATGTTTCCCGCACTTGAGAGGCAACTCTGCATTTCTGGTTTGCTTCTCTTTCAGTGATTTGTATTTTCAAAGAACAGCTAGTAATGGAGAAAACAAAAGGAAAATCATCTGTCTTTTAACAAAAATAAATCCCAGGGATTTTTGTAACACCTAACAATTCTGCTCAGAAACGGCCAGAATTCATGTTCACAGTGTACTTACAAAAAATACACTTCATTTTTGTAAGCTAATAATAGTGCAAGTACTTTTATAAAGGGGCAATTCTCCTGAATTAAACCATACCAGAAAACAATAGAACTGAACATATTTGCATATACCACATGACTGCAGCAGGACAGGTGATCAAAATAATACATGGTTGTAAGGTTAAAAAAAATACTTACTGGGAAAATAACTACAGGTACAGTAAGGGTCACAGCCATAAGTACAGCGAGACGTACAATAAGAAGAAGAATATCAGCACCCAGATAAGCAGAGTAGGTATGAAGCAGTTCTGGCTCAACATTTCCTACAAAGAAAATGGTATTTCAATTAGATGGCAGTTGATGTACTTCTCAACCACTTCTGCTCTAAATCCTACATGAATTTTACAGTCACAGCAATATGAATTGAAAGCCTCAACAGCTCCTGGAAGGCATGGCTCTGTTTTACATAGGTATAACTTGGAGGCACTGAATCTTGGAGGCAATTCAATCAAATTTTAATCGTGTTCCCTGGGCCTAATTCTACTACTGATTTCCTTTTGGGTGTGCACTTACAGAATTACTAAAAATACCCCAAGAGTGTATACTCAGAACCCATAGTAAACGCTTGCTTACTCCAACTTATAAATACTACCGTGGTTTTGCAGAACATAATTAACTTAAAAGAAAGTAGAGAAGACAATATTCACCATAAAATGTCAGGTATCCAAAGAGAGCAGCCAATAAATACATGAGGAACATGGCAAAAAAAGATACATAGGACACATTCATCATTCTTTTACGGCTTCGGCTATAAGAAAGGGAAAAAGAAACATTGTTAGCAATGAGAACACACTGTTTTACACTACTTTTAAAAAATAATTATTATTCTTTAGTGAAATTACAGCATCCCTAGCTGACACTTACCTTTTCAGTTCTTCATAGATAGGAAGAATTGCAGGATGGCAGACAAAAGAAAATGTTAGGATTGGGACGGCGTAGACAGTCTGAAAAACAAAAGTATCTTCCTTAAGTATCTCAACTGGCATTAGAAATTTAGTTTTTAAAATATTCATCAGTACATTTTTCACTTTTCACTTGGGTATCAGGTTAGTTTTTGATAAAAACTAGCTATACCTTACAACTGAAATTTGGCAAAAATGAAAACCCATTTATATTTTCTTAAACTTGAGTCCTATGGTACCAAATCCTCGCCTGTGTTGAGCTGCATGCATGTGCCTCCAGATTTATGTTCTGCATCTCATTGGCTTAAGCCACTACAGCCTGATCTTGGTGTTGGCTATTGCACATAGTTCTATGTGTGGAGATTTGCAGCTGTAACTAGGAGTATTCATAAGAGTCAAGATTTTGTGACTGGGAACGTAATGTCTATTTCAAAACCCTGGCATACTCTTCCCATTCACATGCATTTACTTCATCTTGTCCTGCAATCTACTTTTGAAAATACTTTACTTTCTTGAATTGAGCTTGTGAAATGCTGTGCTGAAGAATGAGAGATGCATTTATTGCCATAAATTCTAGGTAGGGACCTCAGTCTCCTCTGATTTCTGTGCATCTGGAGTGTGGAAACGCCCACTATACAGGAGGTAAACAATGCCTAACTTTACTGAAACAGAAAGTCTTAGTACATCCCAAGTCTACAACTGAGCAATTACTTGGAGGAAACATTACCAAATTTATCTGCTATGTATTTAGTCCCTTTTTGTTATTTTCAATAGAGTCTGATTTTTAGTCATTTACCTGTGAATTGAAGATGAAATATTTTGGTTTGCACATATCATCACTTGTTATGTTTTCATGTACCAAACGCGCCAGTGTCACATTTACTAATGTCGTGTTCATGATGTCACTGTCCATAGGACAAGGAATCTGAAACATCTTCCAGATTACCTAGAAATAAAGCCATGCATTTATTGTTACTTTGACTGGTACAATATGTGAAACTTTTTAGAAACTGAGTTTAACTTCATTTTCAACTTCAGTTTTACAAGCACTGGAAAGGTAGAAGATTATACTTACAACAATCAGAAAGAAGACCATGCAAAGTAAGGAAAAACCGCTGGTATAGCCCAAATAACCTGCGTTCAAAAAAGATACAAAACCACTAAGGTACAATAAATAGAAAAACTGCTCATGTCATACTGAAGATTGCCATTCTCTTAGTGCTACATAGAACAAGTTAATTATTCATTGACTTTCTGCTAGTCTCAACCCAGAGCTGAAAATTCTGAAAAACATACTAGGGTTTCACATGCAGCATGTCTGTAACATTAAACAATGTAACTTAAAAAAAAAATCAAACAACAACCTACAACAAAACCCCAACACCACCACTGATGTGAATTGCTTTTCATATACTAAGAATAACTATAGGATTAATTCTTACAGAATTACTAACCTTCTCCCTTCTGTTTTAATTTGTAAAGTAATAACTTGAGAAAGTTTTAAGGTTCTACTACAGGATCCTCTGAACCATAGTGTATTAGCTGAATTACTCATGTACAATCACTGAACTACAACTATTTCAGATAAACTAGTATAAATATTTTGCTACTGCTTGGGATCTAAAATGGCACTTCCCCACAGTACTTTCAATGCATTTTTGTTTTGATTGTACTCTACTGCTTACCTAAATTTTTCAGTAAGGACAGGGGAAGAATGAGGATGACAGACACCAGCAGCACTAAATAGTCACCATTGAGATACCATTCTCTGTAGAAAAAAGGTAATATTTGTAAGCAATCAAAAGTATGTAAGAATTACAACATTTACAGTTTAGTCTTCACATTTATTTTCTCCTACAATATATGGCTTCTTAAAATAGTACATGATGTCACGAAGGATTGGCTTTCAACTTACTATACGGACCTAAAGCCCTACAATACCTTCTCATCTCACCCCAAACCTGCATTGTGCCTTTCCTTTAGTGTCCTTTTCTAAAATTAGTACGCAACTGAAAGTCAGAAGACAGGATAGTAAATGACTGGCCAGAAAAAAAACCCAAACAACTAGGATCAACCACAGAAAAATAGTGATTTGTTTAAATGTTGGTTCCCAACTCTCCAGATATATTAGAATATTGCAGGGCCCCAGCAGGGTGGTGATCTACTTTTAATGGAAATAAAATTCTGCTAGGTATCCTGCAGAGTCAGAGTAATAGGTGAAGGCTGGAGTTAAGGCAGTAGCTCAAGCCTGCTGGCTGTGAAAAATCCAACAAGCACTGTGAGTCTCTTGGAGGCACGTTTAGTCCCTTTCAGTAGGGAAATTGTGTTAAGAACCTCAGAAGTTTTTTCCTTCTGCTCATCTTTGCTATTTATTCTGTAAGGAACAATTTTTTTGACAAAACATTTTAGAGTGTTAAAAGATTAACATCTTCCTTTGAAACGTGAAAAAACCAAAGATAGATCCATGTAAATATAATAAAATTTCACTGAACTAATAGACAAACTGATTCTGAGTATTTAATTGTGGCAGGGTAACTGCATTTTTCATCTGTCCTATAGGACCATCCTATATGCTTTAAATGATTAAAGTAACATTAAGCACTTATTTCCAAATATTAATACTTTATATCCTGATACAGTATCATCTAACAGCATTTATTTTAAAATGGACTGCTAAACAAAGAAAAATTAATGATTTAATTGCAAATTTGTGCATTCAAACTAAATTGCTGAATTATTAGCCTGTACACATCAGTGGAAATATGGATAACAGACTTGCTCTGGTTTTATGTAGTAAATGCAAAACCAATTTGGTTGTTGTTTTCCCTAGTTTTATCAGGGATAACTAAATGTAAAAAAAGTGTATTATAAAGTTCATATGTGTAGGACGTTAATGTCATACATCTCTTGTTGTGTTTTTTTTTCTTATCACAGCACAGAGATTCTTTGCATTTGATATAGTCGTAAGAACATGCGTGGTTATTGTGCATGCCCCACACAGAGGCCATCAGGACTTGCAGATCAGGAACTCAGAAGTTTTCCCGTGCTGAAGAGTAAAGCACGGGACACACAGCTTTAAAATACAGCCGAGTATCTTAAAAATTGCTAAACAGATTTTAATAATGGAGCTAGTATTTGTGATATTGTCTCAGAATTCCAGAATATCATCTTCTACAGTAAGCATTATTTTGGGACATTTAAATACATAAGTGCTTACATTTTAGGTACCAGGCTGCCAGAGTGGAATCCATGCCAATCGTAGCCACCCAAACTCCCCTAAGCAACGCACGGAGAGAGTCAGTTAAATGGGGTCCACAATTGCCACAGCACTGAGAAAAGATTTACTTTACATCAGTGTACAGCTACCTAGTACCAGCCAACAAGAAAACACTGAAGATATGCATCTTAATTTCTGAATTTGGTCTGCTAGATTTGCAGAGCAGCAGCTCAGTGAGATTCGCAGTCTTTAACTTCCCCTCTTGAACTGCAACTGATCTGGGATTCTTTTCTGATGAAGGGACAATTAAAAATACCTCCAAGTCCCCTCTTAAGTACTGGCTACTCCAGGGACTGTCTTAAGAAGTGGAATATAAGGATGTGAATTCAGCCAAAGGAGGGAAACAAACCTTCCCAGAATTTGTAAGCATTACATTATCAAGTAAATGGGGTGGGTGCATTCTTTGGGTAGATTTAGGGGTTAAAAAAAAAAAGGAAAACAAAAAAAATGGCTAGCACTGATGTCATGACAATATCAATCAGCAAGCTGTATGAACACCACCAAATGGCTTGAACCCCTTGGGGAACACAGGCAGAAAAGCGCCTACCTTCTGAACTCAGGCTTAGGTGTAAGTTGGAGTCTTGAGTTGCTCAGCCCTCTCAAGACTGGGACACTTCAGGACAAGGCACAGAAGTACAACTCTGAAGAGTGAGATTTATAGCACTTAACTCTATCCATCTGAAACCAGGCATCTTGTTTTAGATAGATGTTTTTACACGTCCTCTCAATATAGAGTGATATGATAAATCACTCTCTGCAGATGCCCAAACAGGTGTCTAAGTGAGGTGCACTGGACTGACCGACCCCTACAGAGGATCATCTTTCTCTGCTGATTATGATGAGCTCAAAATCTAAATTCCAGACAATACAGTCAGATAAAATGAACCCTAACTAAGGCACCCACTTTTAAAGCCAAGCAGGAGAGCCACTACAGAGTCAAGGTGTCTCCACGGCTAAATGGCATTGCATCTACCATTTCTGTCTTGGGCATATAAACTCTGTTTCAGTTCAATGTTTAGTCCCCATGTCTTTCTGAGACCTGCTCCTTAAGAATTTCATTACACAAACAGCACCTTAAACCTTACATTTAATCGCTTCCCACAATATTAACACCGGAAAACCAAAATAATCAGTTTAAATCAGTTGGAATGCAGTAAGGAAAAAAACCAAACCAAACAAAACACAACAACAAACCAACCATAACCACATTTACCTTTCCTTACTGCAAGTAGGTACCGACTGGTACGTACATTAACACTTACCTGATGTTCTTTAGAGAACAGTTTTCTCTAATATGATGAGATACCTGTATTTTTCTACCCTTTTCCCAGGACAGGCTGGATCTAAATGAAGTGGAGCACTCAGGGGAAGGGCAAACTTACTGTATCTCTGTCTGAGTGAGAAGCTACTCTATGGTGTACCGAACGTGGTCTTCGTATAAAAAATAGATACAGTCTCCGTATTTGTTTCTCCTAATGTTTTCTCTGATGAGGAGTTCTAACACCTACCCTGCGGTCTCTTCGACGTTCAAAAATGTCTTGATGACCAATGGTAACTCATATTTCACTATGAAGAGGTAGCTTGACATAGCTGTAGGTGAATAACATCATAGATCATTACAAATATAGAATATGCCACAAGATGCAAGAATCACATAACATGTTTCATAACTTCACTTGAACACAAGCAGTTAATGAACACATGTTGTGTGAAAAAAAAAAAAGTCTCCAAGAATAAGTAGGGAACAATTACTATTGACAGTAGAGACATTTTAAGATCTTCTCCTCACCTCCAATATTCTGCATTGTAATTGATCCAGAAGCAGCAAGTTTTCCAGCCATACCAAATGCTTTCATTCCCAACTGTTCGTACAATAAAGATCCTAAATGAAAACAAAAGAATCCATTGAGAGGGTGTGTTTCACAACGATACCACATGAAACAAATACGATATGTTTGTAAAACAGTAATTTGCCATACCTCCTTCATTGGCAGTCTTCAAAAGGAGATGCACAGAATACAAAGAAACTATCGACACAAACAGCAAGAGTATCCTGGGGAGGGAAAAACATGCCAAGATTTAATAGTCATAAATGACCTATTGTAAGCTCTATGAAATAAAGGCAAATCAGACACAAAAAATTTAATCATATTAAAATATTATCTGGGAAAACCCCACAGATTCTAAGGTCAGCTGAAAGTGTTCTGAAAATCCAATTAATGGCTAGTTGCAAGAGAAAATTACACTGAAACGAATTTCAGAGGCGTATACAAGGTAACGAATGCTTATATTGGTACAAGGTGACACAGGCACTGGCGTCAGGCCATTACAATTGGCTACATTTGATATAAAAAACTTAACAAAGTATCAATGGAATGGTTCTGTAGCTTAGCTGAATGGAAACTGTTTCTCTTGTCTTCCTATCCTTGTTCAACATCAATCTATAGAACATGGGTTGTGACTAACTGCAGCTAAAGTGAAGATTATCTCTTGGTCTTAAAACAAATCAGCTTTTCAGCTTAAACCTGTGTTATGTGTTTTCTATGTAAAGACAAAACTACAAAAGCTTTAAAGAATTGACTGGAAATTCAAATGTATTGAGAGTCATGTCTTCATATGGAAATAAATACTTATAGACATTAAAAATTAAGAATGCTTTCTTTGCTCAGAAGTTACTCTTCATGTGTGCTTACATGGGAATCGCTAGTGCCTTGTTTATCTTTGCCACGTTTTTTACACGCAATATGTACTATTTCCAGAAGCACATTTGCAACATCTAAAATTCGGATCTCTCAAGAACAAATCTCTCCCACAACAAATGCACTTCCCGGAGTGGCGCGCTAGGGGGGACTTCTCAGCTGCTGAAGAACACAGTGGAAAATTACAACACATCAAGAAAAACACTGGTCTTTTTTATACCCATACAAGCATTCTGCTTTGTACAAAACCTAAAAATCAACACATCTACTGAAAAAAACCCCAAACACCATTTAGAGTTCCCAGACTAATCTTTACATCTCCTTTAGTGTAATTTTTAATGCTGGTGAAATTAGTAAACACAGCAGAAAAAACCTGGAAACATCTGAGAAAAGCTTCATAGATCTGCATGAGGAATCCAGGAAACTTGTGTTACTGTGTCAATTCAACACCAACACATGCACAGATGTAACCCTCTGTAATACTGACAATAAAAAATTAACCAGGATTTAATTGATGCATCAATTGGAAGCAGCACAGCAGGATGTGCAAGGGTAACATTTCACTAAAAACAACACAGATCCTGGACCCCTCAGTCCTAATCTTGAACGGCTGCCTACAATGTTGACAACTGTCAACAAACCCATCTTCACGCTTGCCCAGTTTCTGGCTTCCAGACTGTATCACTCATTTTTTAGTGCTGACACAAGTGACAAGTCACAGCACTGACACAAGTGATCCCACACAGTCTTCGACGAATTTACTGCCCTAATCAATTGCATCTGGATCTGAATCTGTAAACTAGTTATTAAAGGATGCCTGTAATGTCCTCAGTGTCATCATAAATCCCCAGTATAATCAGTGATTGATTGCCTTCCTGCCTTGGAACTATATGAACCACAGTAAGTTTTGAAAGGAACCAAGCTAGTTGATCTTTGAATCAATTCTAATGCAAACATTATCTGGAAATAAAAGGTAACTAAATGACCTCAGCACCCAGTTGTCAAATTAGCTATTTTGAACATTTATTTTCCCTCAGAAAAAAAAATAAGACTCTCATCACATGCAAATCCATTTGAAAACCTATCCTTAAATTCTTTATCTTTTTCTTCTCAGAGATGTTCTAACATGCATTGCACACTGACTATCTTATATAAGCAGCAAAACACTTTACAGCATGAAACTGATGTGTAAAGAAGTGAAGTGTCTCTCACTTCTGAATTCATGCTGCTAAGTTGTTCTTCCAGTGAATACCTCAGCAAAAAAAATTTAACAAATCACTACATAGTAAAATAAAGTCCTGTGGATCAAAACTTTACATATTAGTATTTCCTCAGGAAACTTGACTACCACACTGATATACTGTGAAATACGCAGAAGTAAATCTAATCTACAACTTTCCATAACTCCGGTGACAGAGTATGGTAAATTTTCAAACTAAACATTACTCTTTTATTTGTTCTTGAACATTCAGCACATTTATCTATTTCCATGATAAAAATACAAAGCTCCTTTGAATGTATCTGTGGATTCCAGCTGCCCTCAGTCACTGATATGGCATGTTGTGTGAGATGAACTGTCTGCAATATATGAAAAGGTATTTTGCTGAGACATTTGGAAGCACTGCACGAAATTGTTTCCTCATGACATTTTCAATTACATTAATATAGTCTTAGTTTATACCCGAAAGCTTTTGCCAACACAGACATACTAATAAAGATATGCTGGCTACTCCACATCCCTCTCTTAAGAAAACAGAGATTTTATAGGTTTAGCTGAAACCAGTTCTCTGGATTGAGTAAAAAACATAGCAATTAAAACAATTATTTATTTGTGTTAAGTACATGGCATCCCCATAGGCATAACAACATCAGTTCAGGAAAAGGAGACCAAATCCTGGATGAGTCAGACTGGACCACGAGAATTTTCAAGAGTAGACGTGGCCAGACTTGCAAGAGCAAAATAAATAATCCTCTTCTACCTACATATTTTCTTTTACAGCCTGATCCTGTACTTTTTGTGCAATTATGACTTCCACTATTCAAAGAGTTCCTGTTGCTGCAATTTCAAACAGTGCACTCTGAAGGAAAAAGCCAGTACAGATTTCAATCCCTTAAGTATCACCACTCATTTCCACTTGCATAATGGTATTTTACAGGGAAATCTATGAAATATTGACAGAGAAACTACAGCTAAGTGAAGAAAAAATCACTCTAAAATGTTCTATTGGATGCAGAACTCACAATTAATCTGTTTATTTTTCCCAACACCTTCTGAATGTATTGCAACCTCTTAATTTAAAGCAAGCCGTAAATCCTACAATGCAATTCTGCACCTACGGCAATGACTAGGTATTTTGTAAAGGTCAGTTTTACATCAAGTATTTTTCCATTATTAATTACACAGCAAAGAGATTGTTTTTTACGAACCAAAAGATACTTACACAAAAAGAGCAATTCCAGTGTTAGCCATGGCATAAGAAAGACCAAGGATGCCACTACCCACAATAGCATTGCTCAGATTAAACACTGACATTCCAAAGGAAGTAGTACCCGGATGCTGAGAAAAGGGAAATAAGTAATAATTAATAGGAAGTTATTACTCATTTCAGAATTAAAACAAACATATTTGGCAAGAAAGCATTTTTTCTTCATTTATTTATTTTTTTAACGTTACTGCCAGGTACTTACATACTGCGTTTCATATTTCTTCTTTCCAAGATTGGAGTCGAGCAAAAAATTTTGGTTTTCTGGATCGATATCCGCATAGTGGCTGTAAAACACATCGCAGCATTAGCGCCTACCAGGGGCAACTCGCACATAAGCGCTTCTCGTTTAGCATTTCCAGTCCTCTTCAAAGGTAAGCGAGAAAACCCACCCAAAAAGCAGCCCTCCCTCCCCCCCCGAAAATCCTGCCAGCACCGAGCGCCGTGTTTACATCCACAGTCATTCATTCATTCCTAATGAATGGGGGAGCCGCTCACCTCTTCATGGCAGCCGGCTTGGTGGGGTAGGGGTAGCTGAAGTCGTTGCTGTTGGAGCTGTAGCTGCTGCTGTCCTCGTCGGGGGAGATGTTGAACTTGCCCATCTCGGCGGAGCTCATGCTGTCGGCGGTGGCGGGGACGGGGGTGCGGGGGGTGTCTCTGCTCTTTTGTCCTTGGCGGCGGGGCTCGCCGCGCCTGCGGAGGTGGGAGGCGACGTCAGTGCCGCAGCGGGCGCCGCGGACGGTCACGTGGCGTGGCGCGGCGCGCGCTCCCCCCGCCCGCCCCGCCGGCGAGTGGAAAAGTACCAGGCACGAGGGGCGGGCGGGAGAGGGGCGGGGGGGCGCGGGCAGACAAAGGTGAGACCCGCGGGGGAGGAGGGGGGCGGCGAGGCAGCAGCATCGTCACGACGCTCTCCCCCTCCCTCCCCATTCCCCCTCTTCTCTGCTCCCCGCCCCGATAGCGGAGACTGATGCAACACCGACGGGCGATTGTCACATCAGCTGCCTTAGCGTTTGTTTCCCTCCCTCCCTCCTCCCTCCCTCCCCGCCGGCGACACCGGGCGTCCCGGCGTTTACAACGGGGAGCGCAGCGCAGCCTCCGGGGGATCCTCCGCCTTCCCGGGATGCGGGCACCGCGCATCCCCGCGCGCGCCAAGGAGCCGCCGCGCCGTGTACCTTCTCGGCAGGAGCTCGGTTTTCCTCTCGAAACGAGGAGACGCTCCTCTCTCTGCCGCTCCTCGAGAGGGGGAAGAAAAATGAACCTTTAACTAGAAAAGGTCGCTACAAATANCGGGACTCGGCGCCCCCCGCCCGCCGGGCCCGGGGACACCGGGGGCTCGTCGCGACGGTCTCTCGCTGGGTTTAGCGCACGGGCGCTCCCGTCGTCGGGAGTAGCGTCCTGCTCCCTTTGCCTCAGGGGGATCATAGAAACAGAATGGTTTGGGTTGGAAGGGACCGTAAAGCCCATCCAGTTCCAAACCCCTGCGATGGGCAGGGACACCTCCCACCAGCCCAGGCTGCCCAAGCCCCATTCAACCTGGCCTCGAACACCTCCAGGGATGGGGCAGTCATAGTTTCCCTGGGCAACCCGTGCCAGTGCCTCACCGCTCTCATGGTGAAGAAAATTCCTCCTTATGTCTAACCTAACTGCCCCGCTCCAGTTAATACCCATTGCCCTCAGTCCTACCACTACAAGCCTTTGTGAAGAGCCCCTCCCCAGCTTTGCTGTAGCCCCTTCAGGTACTGGAAGGTACTATACACTATAAGGTCTATAACTATACACTATAAGGTCTGTAACTATACACTATAAGGTCTCCTTGCAGCCTTCCCTTCTCCAGGTTCCCTCTTCCCTTAGCTTCTCCCCCCGGGCGGCAGCGGGGCCGTGCTCTCCGCGTCCCGCACACCCCCAGCAGGTGCGGCGGGGGCAGCAGGACACCGTTTGACTACGTTTTCTTGAGGCTGGGGGTCACCGCAGCCACCGCCCATCCCCGTCGCGCCCGGTCCCTGCCCTCGGACACGTGCTGTGAACTTTGGGGTCGCTCCGCGGCAGGGACGCGGGTTTGCCTCGAGGATCCCTTCTAGCTCGGCTCATTCTGCGATCGACCTCGAGGCACAGAGCGGCGGCTCCCGCTCTCCACCCCCCGCCTCCCCCCGCGACACACGAGGTTTCGCCACGGAACGTTCTGGAGGGGGGAGCGGGGGATGGGGAAAGGCCCGCGCGGGGCACGCGCACAGAGACGCTCCGAGCCCGAAAATTTTCCATCCCGCAGTCCGTCCTCCAGCATCCTCCGCCGAGTGACGTCACGCCGCCCGCGGGGCGGGGCCGCGGCTGCTGAGGCACCGCCTCCTCCGCGGGGGGTCCCGGCGCGGGCCCCGTGCGGTGCGGGTCCTTCTCACTGCCTCACAGTAGCGCCGGGTGGTATCGGGCTGGACCGGGAGCGCCCATAACCGGCGTTTTTCTGTCTTTCACGGCGTGACGAGAGGCGATTTGCAAAAGCTGCGGCGAAGGCGACGCGCGGCGGCGCTTGAAAGCGCAGCCCTGGTGATGCAAATGGGCGCTGCTGCGGGGAAGGCCGGTCATGCACCTCTTCGAGTGGGAACAGCGAATTCCTGCTGTGTTTTTTTTTTTGCAATCGATCTCATTCTTCAGGTGTTAGCAGTTCTGTGAAATCACAGTTTACAGGGGAGAGGCCAAGGTGACCTGTTTGTTGTGGATTTTGGTCGTGTAACAAGAAACGAGATGACGTAGCCCTAAGGCTTTTAGTGCTGGAGCTGCTGGAGGCACTGACGGCAGCATCCTCTCCATGGCAGGGGCACAGATAAAGAGCATCTGATTACGTGTGTAATCTGTTTGCCATATACAGTACTGCTTTTCAAAAAGTTTAAACTGGATTTCATCACAAAAGAATAATAGAATCACCAGATTGGAAAAGACCCACTGGATCATCGAGTCGAAGCATTCCTATCAAACACTAAACAATGTCCCTCAGCACCTCGTCCACCTGTGCCTTAAACACCTCCAGGGAAGGTGAATCAACCACCTCNATACAAGTGCTTGAATATTTTTTTCACTGGAACTGTCCTCATTTTACATGGAAAAACATGATGAGACTTAGCTGATTGATTGTGAGAAGAAAAGCTGTTAAAATACATTTGGGAGGAGAAATTGCTGTATATCTTGTGGCTCCATTATGGGAAAGCTCACTGTACAACATACAAGTGTAATCTACCCTGTTCCTGAGTAGTGGGTCTTTAAAATCTTTACCCATGTGGCCTACTTGATGGTTCAAATGGTCTGATTTTTCAAGTGGTTTTAAGTTATGCCTCACTGATTTAATTATGATTTTCCTGACTTGGTAATTGCCAAAAATGTTCTTGGCAAAACATACATACAATGTGCTTCATCCCATTTTGAAATGTATTTTGTAATCATAATAATAAAAGTTCATTAAAAATAAATAAGAATTCATCAGTTCCTCCCATCATAGTTTCAATGATTCATTTGTTTTCATTGTCTTGCTTTTCTTTCTCCCCCCGTTTTTATTGTTCTTATGTTCTTTTTTATCTTCCCTTTCTTTTCATCCTTATTCCTCAAGTCACCCTTGTCCTTATACCTTTCATTTGTTGGCCTTAGAGATTGTTCTTTTGTGTTCCTCAGCTCATTGCAAAACTTCCTTACAAAGTTTGAGCCTTTGGGATACTTAAGAATTAACTTTAAAAAAAAAAATCTAGGAATTGGGTTTCTACTTTATATATTTGTAAGATAACCCAACACATTTCTGGAGACTGGGGACTGCTGAAGATTGTTTTTTAAGATATTGAAACTGAGGATTCTGTGTTTTCTTTTATATAGAGCTATGGGTGATGGGTTGTGTTCTTAGTTTTTCCTTACTGAAACTCCTTATTATCATTTAGAGGGTGATGCTTTACTCTTTCAAAACAACATCAAAACCAGACAAACAAGGCTAAGAAACATTGTCAGGATGTTGTAAAAGAAACTATAAGTTAATCTTGGATTAGTTGTAAAAATTGAGTTGTATTCAATCAAATGTGTAGAAATGAACTGGCATTTTCCGTTTATATATAGGGATATAACAGGGTTTTTGTAGCTGAAGAGCTATCTACTGTGCACTGCTGAATGTCAGTTTGCACCTGAGACTACACTGTAGGATTCACCCCTTTGCGTGAGATGGCCTACCAGTTCTCAGCCTGCAAATGGTTTCTTTGTAAATCAGTTTAATTGTTTTTATGTTTAGAAAAACAAGAAGTAGCTGGCAAGTGCTTGTGTTTTTTTCTTTGCTCGTGTTTTAGCAAATAGAAGGCCTTTATAATATGGGACGTTCTTTGTTTCATGCTACTTCTTCCTACATCTGTAAACAAACCTTGTGGAATACTGTAAAACCATCTGTAGGACATGCCTGGTAGAATAATTTATGTTTATGATGTGCATTGAAATGTTATGTGTACAGTAATACTGTAAAAGTCAAGTCCATCTACATGTTTTTTAGATGATACTTTTTAAATTGCCCAAAGGATGTCTAATGAAATATATAATATGTGATGTCAACGCAATCTGTACTAATAGCTATGTAACATTCATTTTGTCTCTGCATAGTATGAATAATATAAAAATCCCAACAGAGTAAGGATCTGCATTGGGTGAAATCCTCGGTACTGCCAAGAATCTGGGGAAGCGTAATGCAGGATAGTGACAGAGACCTGGGGACAATATTGTGTCCCAAATGAAGCATCTGCACAGTGGTCTCTTCTGTGTGACAGACGCTGTTTGTCATGAGGAAGAGCTGGAAGTGTGGATGAGTGAGGAAAACAAGGATTCACAGTTGCGCTGCATGGACTCGGTGGTCCACAAAGGTGCAGGCGGGGCTGAGGTTTCCACCATCCTTCCCACCAGTTTGGTTCATTATTCTTACCTCACATGGACTGCCTGTGGCGTGCAATTAATGAAATTATAGGTTCTGATTATATGCTCTCTCAAACAAACCTTCCACTGAAGCCAAGAGGTATTACGAGTGCATAAGGAATGCAGGATTGCATATCCTGCCTCTTGGGCTTTATGATGGTGAGTTGGAGTTACATATTAAAATCGGTTTAAGGCTTAATTTTTTCACTCTGTGTTTATTCTAGTCTAGTTTCAGTTTTGCAATATGAAAACAACAAAAACACTATGTTAAGAACTTAAGCAGTAGCATTCCTTTCAAAAAATAGTATATTTACTATAATTATAACTTGGATTTAAGCTAAAAATAGGGAGAGATTCTGTCTGAGTTTTAAAGTCATCTGATGATACTGTTACACTACGACAAATTCAAAACAGTGGGTGCTGCATGAGATATGTGGTACTACTCATTTGCAAGAAACTGTCAGCCTTAAATGGACATTGCCAGATGCTATAAAAATAAGTTTTTACTTTGTAATTTTAACTCCGTAACATTTCTACGGGTTTTAAAAATAGCATTTCTCCATTAATCTTGATTCATCTTTTCCACTCAGTGAACACAGAACTTTTTTCCTGTGTGAAAGTAACATGCATTTTGAAATATTTTTTTTAATTTTTTTAATTAGAAATCTAGAAAAGCTTGGGGAGCAGTATTTTTAATTAATTGAAACATCATTTTCTCTAAGCTATCCCATGTATTTTTACTTAGATCCTTAAAGGAATAACAGCTACTAGTTTAACTCTTTTACAATTTACTGGTGGCAGAGTCTACACTTCAAGATACACGTTTGGATTCCCAGAGATATTATTACTGTAATTACAGCAGTCTGTGCATCAGCATCACTTATTATGTCAGCAGTTCTTTGAGGGTATTGTTTGTCAACTAAATAATACTTCACATCTTGGAATTCCAAGTCACTTGCATTTTTGTGACTTCCTTAAAAATAGTGTAAGAAATTAGACAAGACTTCTCTAGGCAAGACTCTGTGCAAGAGCTGTGTTCAGAAGGGAACAAAACTGGAACTATTTCATACTTCCCAAGACATTTCTGTGCTTTATCACTCAGAATAAGTTTGGATGCACTGATGGGGCAAAAAAAAAAAAGCAAACAAGGGCAGGAAATCAACAAGCACCATAGTTTTGTGGGAGACAAAGCCTCAGTACGCCAGCAAGATCAGCTCCTCGCTTAGTATTTCTTGCTAAAATACACAGCACAGATGGCAATAAAACCACATTGTACTTGGATTTCCATTCTGTAAATGCATGTGTTTATGTAAATGTATGCATTATTCCTTTGTTTTTGGTAAAGTTGCTGATATTCCTAAACATTTTTGAGTACTGAATGACTTGAGAACTGGATCCTACTTTGTGAATGATAACCATTATCTATTGAACTTAAAATTCTATTTTTCATCTCCAGCATATAAAGCACAAGAATGGCTGTTAACAGTATCACAGAAGGTCCCTAAAATCTGATTGTTTTTCTCTGACAGTGACCAGTAGAGGATTCCTTTGTGACAAAGGGTAGGAAAGTGCATAGGACCATGTGGTAGTATGTTCTAGCCATGTGATGTTTAGGATTTATCAAGCCAAAGGTTGTATTTTCATGTTTCTATTTAATACTTTCTGGTAGTCATTTGTGTGAAATTGTTGAATCACTTCTGAACCCATTTATAATTTGATGTTTGTCATAAGCGGTGGCAAAGCTTACTTAGGTATTTACAAAAACATCCATTTGTTTTTTTTTTCTTCAAATTTGTTTGTGATCAGTTCATTTGAGATGCCCATGTCTTGCACTGTAAGAACTGGGTTTTATGTGCCTTTATTGTACTTTTCAAGGTCATCTCTCTTGAAGCTGAGGAGTCCTAGTCAATCTGATAGACAGAAACTCTTTCATATTTTCAGTCCCTTTAGACTCCTGTGCCGGAAAACATTAAGATTGTTCAAGATGCTATAGGTAGCTTCTCATTTGTTAGAGAATCAAATTTAGATCTGGAGTCTTCTATTAAGCGGCAGTAAGCAAATTTTACCTTTACATTTTTTTTGCCATTGTTCCGTGCAGAGGCTGCTGTATGTGCATCTGCATGTTCTGAGGAAGGACTTTCTACACTGAATGCTTGCTGTAGGTCTGCGTATTCTAAGTTGGCCGGTGTCCATTTGTAGCCATTTGTTTTTTATTTTGGGAAATGATTTCTGGTTTCAAAAAATTACGAGCAACATTTGTAAACTTTTTGCTTGTGGGAAGAAAACTCACTCTCTTAATTGCATGTGTATGGGGATTTTTTGGTGAGTAAAATGGACGTCTTAAATTTAGTCAGAGAAATTTGCATGGATCAATTCCTGGCCAAAATTAGGAATGGTTAAAAAACCCAGTTTGCACACTCTACTTTGTATGGAATGAGAAGATCTGAAATGAGTTATTGAAAAAAATACTACATAAATTCAGTATGGTGGGAAGGACATTTTTGTTTCTGTGCAGACCAGAGAACGTTTTGCTTATAAAGACATCGCCCCTCTTGTTTATCTTCTGTGTGCAGAGCTCTTGTACAGAATAAGCAGCTGCTGAGTCACCCGTTCACCAAATGACTGACAACACCTGCTTCTACTGAGAATTGGTGGAATCTCTCTCCTGTGTATCAGGCGAGCGTTCTTATGCCCCTTAGTTAGGAAATGAAAGCATGACACAGCGTTATAGCTGACTTCATTGAAAATGCTATAAGGAGGAGAATAGAAATGTGTTTAGGCAACGACGTAAAGCAAATAAAAATCTATTAATATTAAATTATTTACTGGCAGTAATGTTTCATTATTAAAGAAAATAATAGAATAGTGTTCATTTCAATGTGCTGAACTGGCAGTTTTGCAGTGCAGTTATTCAGAGGTGTTTTTGCCTGAATATATGAGTAGTAATAGATCTGTTCTCTCTGTTGGCAATGTTTTCTGAACAAAGGAAAATATGTACATAACTAGAGTGGTTAAGTCTGAACCTAGATAATCTACATTTTATGATACTAATATATAACCTATATTGAATAGCCTGTGAGGCCAAAATAAATTATGAGATGCTGTAAACATTGCCTTCCTCTTCGTAAATGTAGCTTGGCTTTCTTATGGAACCATAAAAATGTCCAACATGGTTATTTCCACTTCCTATATGATATTTTAAATTCTCTTTCCCCTGAATGCATAAGTGCATATGGATTGTGAAAAGCAGAATCCAATTTACATTTACAGAAATATCTGCAGCTATTACTTACTTTAAAATCCTTTAAGTAGTTAGTTTATGTTGCTTCTAGAAGCATAATTATTCCATAAACAGCATAATACTTCATGTTTCATTTAGCCATTTGCTTTTTTTTGTTAAACATGGAGGTGTAATCTTTTATCAGAGACTGAAATTTACCTTTGACCATGAAACATTTCACTGTCATTTGTCATGTAAACACACATTTTTGAGATTTATGGTACTCCCATGGTAGTCCATAATAAGGTGTGTCAGTCCATTCACCAGAGAAAGAGCAAATCCATTTATTTCGTTGTTGCTGTGAAAGTGCTTATTACACCATTCTTCCGATGGCCTTATTCGGGTTGAAAAAAAAGAGGTTATGGTATGAAACCGGGGTGTTGCAGCTATGTACAGCTCTGTCTCTTGCAGTCTGGGCTCACTGGCTGCTTTCCCGGCTGGACCTTGGGTTTACGTTACAGGAAACCCTGTCTCCAGCCCTGTTCCCTGGCTGGACCTTGAACTCGTATGGTAGGTAGCCCTGTCCCTGGCACTCTCCTGCAGTAGCACCGGTCTGCACCCCCTGGATGGACCATGGACTTAGTTCGATAACCGTGTCTGGGACTGTTGGTGTACCGTGACCTGACCAACACCCCGGCCATGCCTGGGTTTCCAGGACTGCCCTATTGCTGGGGTTGTTGGTGGTCTCTGCCTGCCTGTCATGGGGTTCCTGGAGGCTCCTAGCTCATCCTCCCTTGCAGCATGCATGGGGTTTGAACTGGTAAAACCATCATGTGTCTGGGAAGCAGAAGTGTGCAACTTATTCTGACAGTGCTAAGGACTCACACCACTTCCTTTTTGGATCCTGGCAGCTAGTTTCATCCTTCTTTCAGGTGCATGCAAAACCCTTCTGCTGCTTTTATATTTACCAGCTGCTGTAAAATGTTTTTAAAGGAAAATATATCCGTCTCTTTTCTTGATACTATTTTTCTGTGCTGAACAACTTGGGAAGAGCACACCCAGCTCCTCTGTACACCTTCATAGTCTGCTAAACTTCATGACTCCTGGAAGGATGGTATAGCTTCATGCTACCTGGCTGTATCTTTCTTGATGACTTTCAGTGCCTACAGCAGAAATAAATGTTTTTTTCCAAAGTCTTACAGCACTTCAAGACACCTTTTACTACTGTGGGGATTCTGTATTTTTGTAATATTACGTTGCATGCAGTTGGAGACCTTTAGTAGGCATCTGGCCCCAAATACTGCAGCTATTAAAAGGAAAGTGTGAGAGTCTTTGTGTAGAATCACTACCAGCTTTTGTGTGTAAACAAAATAGTTTCTTACTGACTACTGCATTTAGAAAAAACATAGTTCAAATCTGAAGCTTCAGTTCCTTATAAATCATCATGAAGATGGTATTAGATTATGATAATCTATTTTTGAATGCATGCCTTAGATTTCTGTGTGGGCATCTATAGCCAGCACTCAGGGAACAGCCTTTAAATTTTAAAGTTCAGCTGATCTTTCCTAACCGTGTAAACCTGAAAGCTGAAAGTGTTGAAAAACAGTAAGGTCTTAGGTTAGTTCACAGAGTGCAAAGCATGCCAGTACACTTTTTTTTTGTATCAACTTCTTTCAACGTTTCGTATTCCTTATTATTGAATTAATTAAACCAGCAGAATTCTACTTCTGTATGCAAATACTTGTATTTTTAAAGCACATAGGATCATTTACAATATTGTCTTATCAGGTTTCATGCTTCTGTACACACAAATGCATGCAAACACACTACGATGTGTAGATGATCATTGCTGTCTAAGACCACATAATTATTTAAAAAATATTCTCAGGTTAGAAGTTACAAATATTCTTGTTGTTATGTGCCTGTAAAATGTCTATGATTCTTTTAAACATTATCAGAACTTGTATGACTAATTCAGCCTTTTATCTATCTTTGGATAATCATGTAGAAGCTAGGCACACAGGAATGCTGAACAGATAATATAATTGGTAGTGTAAATCTGAGTGGGAAGGCAGTTGGATTTTCTTCAGTCAGTTCTTCGTAGCCAATGTCTTTGAAGTGGTAATCCTTCTGAACCAAGCATGGTCGCAGGTTACGAACACACCTTAATGCCGTGATAAGAAACTTACTGTGGAAAGGTTGTGCTACATTGGGGTGTCACTATTCCCTCAACCAAACCGGCTGTGAAGTTTCCTCATTTATTTCAGTGCAAAGTCAACAGCTTCCCAGGATAATTTTAAACAACCCAAGCTATTTTGCATAAAATGCTTAAAGGGACCTTACATGCTTTTCATCAGCTCAGCTCCGGACATAGTATTTTTCACTAAATTTGTGATCACAAACTTCTGGTGACCAGTAACTCTTCTTGCAGTTGGTCTGAGTTGAGATACACGGTGTCTTCTGGGATGCAACTGAAGGAAAGAGGAAAAGAGAGGATGGTGTGATCTGCTGTATTTTGTTAATGGCTTGACTTCATTCAGTGGGGCATCCATTCATCCTGGACATCAGTGGAGTCAGCTGATCTCTCACAGGCACGCAGACATTGGGATCAGGATCCAAGTATGAAATCTCTCATGCTGAGTACTGGGGAGAATGTTTAAAACATCTCATTCTGTTTAAATACTCAAATACAAATGTTGTTATGTTCTTTAAAACTAGTGAAGTTGCAAGAGTGTGAAGGCTAATAAAAAGTTTTCTTCTTGCCAGGTAAGTTAAGGAGATACAAGAAAGGAACTATCAAACTTAAAAATGTTTGTTTCTCCTCATTTTTATTGATCGCTACAACCAGATATCTTTAATACTATGCCTAAATATACCGTCAAAATAGTCTCAAAACAGTTTCCTGAGATGAGCTGATATGGAGATTTGTAGTGACACATGTGTTCTTTAGTATTTCACCATTCTCCAGATCTAGAAATAAAAATTATGTGAGTGAGAATTGATATTCTTTCCTTTCTATTTTTATATATCTCCCATTTCCAATGGAAATTAAAACCGAAATAACTGAACTTCAGTCTTCTTGGGCTGCTGCTTCTGATCTTCATTATAGTTATGTTATTGAGGAAAATATTTCATATTTTGAATAGAATAAGTTTATTTTCATGCTTAAAATTGCACAGAGGCTTGTTTAACCAATAAGTTGAATATTCACTTTTGGTTGCTGTACATGCAAAATCTGAAATTCAAAATCTGGTTTGGTTGAGCTTTCTCTTCCTTTCTTCCTTGCCTACCTGCCCATCTCTCAAATGCTCTAATCTTCCTATGGTTCACACACTTTTGTTTTAAAGCCTAGCTATCTTGGTTTGGTGCAAAGATAGCTACACTTGAACATTTAGCAAAATAATATTGTAAAATCTCTTCTTTCATAGTTGTGAGGTGTGGAATTGCTCTGAAGGTATTGTAGGTGTAAGATAACAATTGTATAAATGAGGTGCAGGTGTTGACTAACATCAAATACTTCTATACAAATAGTGCAAGGCAGAGTCCATATTAAGGCAGATTGTCTGCTAATATAAGATTATTGCCTGTAGCCGATCAGCAAATTTATTGCAGACTGTCTGTGTAATCCTTCCCCTAAGTTTAAAATGCCAGGTCATGCCTTTCTGCACACATGCAGTTGTGAAAGAAATCGATCACAGAGACATGCTCCTTTCTGTACAGGAGCACTATTTGATACCAAGCATTACCTTCTATTCTCCTACCAACTTAGACTAATACCAGGAAATATGTTCCCAATTAAAACTGCAGTTAGAATTTATCTAGATTAAGGAAAAAATAAAAAGGAACACTCAGCCCACCCTGGACTCCAAAGAGTTGGTTCTGGTTAGTTGGAAGCCTGAAAGCCAGACTTTTTCATTTTGTGGGTAAAATAGTAGGGGTAAAATAGTTACAGTTATTAATCTGTTCTAACTTTGTAGCTAAAATTCTCCTGTGGGAAAAACCATTCCAAGAAAAAAAATNCAATTTCCAGTTGGTGTTGAGAAGTTGATCATTGACTTTTTCTTAAATGTAGAGATAGCCATTTTTAGTAATTTAAACATACACTGAAAAAGAAGTCTCTAAAGCTGCTGACTTGTATTTANAAGTGAATACTTTATTCTAAAATGTTGTGTCTGCACAACAAATTGATATTTTGCTAAAGCTTTTTATTCATTTTGTCATGAAGCAAGTAAGTCCTCAGCATTCATATGCAGTTGTCAGGCATTAACATAGTCATGAATGTTTTGAGCAATCAGCTTGCAACTNACTGAGTGTTGCATTAAAGTTGTAGAAAACAGGCAAAGAAAGGAGGCCTTGAAAGTCACCCAGTTTATCCTGTGTTCTCAAATCATATCTAAGGATGCCTAAATCTTGGCAGAGATTTGTCCAGTTCTCCAATACTGCAATTTAAGTCCTCTACGGTTTATTCTCTCTGCAGTAGGCTTTTAGGCATCTGAAGATCATTATCATGTCTCCTTACAGCCTTCTCATTTGTAGATGATGAAGAGTCCAGTCCTTTTCAGTGTTTCCCAGGCCTGGAGAGCTGTACCTGATTTCTTCTGTGCTCTCTCCGTTAGATTTCTGACATTCCTGGAAATGAGGCTTCAGACTGAAGACAGTACTCCATCTGAACAAGGCCTTCCTATTGACAATTATCCAGGATGATATTTGCTTTTTTTGCAACCCTGTGGCATTGCTGACGCATGTTCAGTCTGTGACCCATTGTGACCTCTGATCCCATTTGTGGAACCGCTGCCCAGTCATCCCCATTTTATATTTGTTCAGTTGATTATTCCCAAGTGCTGTGCTTTGGTTTTGTCCTCAGCAAAATGTGTTCCATTTGTTTAATGACCCCATACATCTTATTTCAGTAACGCATCCTCTCTATTTGTTCAGTTCATCCTTCTGAATTCAAATCCTGCTGTCTGTGTAGGGCTTACAGCTTTTCCAAGCACAAGCTGATCCAACAGCTATTGATTCCATTGTGCACATCGTTAATGAAAATACTGAAAAGTGCCAGATCTGGGATCGATACTGTACCTTGTAGTGGGTATTGATTACTGAAGCTCACAGGACAGGCATGCTGAGACAGAGGATCATTCCACTGAGATGCCATGACCTGAGAGTGGTGAAGTTCTGTCAAACCATCCAGGTCAGGGAAGCACTGAGCATCTCCAGCAACAGTGCCAATGAAGGTCCTCATAAGGTCCAAAGCTGAAAAAGCAACAACCTGAAGTGTCAATGGAAGGAAGCAAACATTCAGGAGCTAGAGCTGTTGTGATGATCTACGTATGAGATACATGGGACACAGATCCACAGAAAACCATGGTGTATATGTTTTCTTGTTTACGGAAAAACTTGCTAATTTTCACTTTTGAAAATATAATTTTTCCCCCCATGCCTTGATTACTAGAAATAGCATGTATCATTAAGAAACTGTATTTTTCTCAAAGAAATGAGAGGGGTAGTTTTAAATTTTCATCATGAAAATGAGGCACTCAATATATCTGGGTTTCAGACAAGTTTTTAAAAATGTCATGTGTTTTAAACAAAACCTTCTATTACAATTATTTTTTCAATAACTTTCAGTAAAGATGCTTTATAAGAATGGTCTTTTAACAACATGTATTGCTGTAGAAAGTGGTTTTTTTTCCTTACAACTTCCTGTAAAATCTTTCCTTACCTAAACTAATGAAGAAGATGAATTTGCTATTCTCGCTAACAATGATTGCACTTTTTTTTCCAAGGCCAATTACAAGAAAATGAATAGTTTGAGCTGCACTGGCTCTTATACTTTCTGCCATTTAGATAAACACAGGAAAAAGTAGAGATCCACCGACAAATATTTTCAAGCACTTTGCTTGCCCATCAGCTTTGAAATTTGCTGCAAGAACAAGGCACACTTTTACACAACACCTTTGTTTTAGGTATGGTAGGGTAGGATTCCTGGGACCAAGCTTACATTTTTGTAAGGGCTATTTATGAGTGTTTGCTTATTTAGTGCAAGTGAAATCACCAAAGACAACACCTCTTATGTATTACATGGTTTCTAAAGTGTAATCCTGCATTATCTTTGGAAGGAAGAAGACATGGAAATATTATATTAAAAAATGATGTATCAGCTATGTAACTTTCCCTTAAGATATAAATGATTCAGAGAGGCTAATTCTTGCTGCTGCATTACTCAGTGGAGAAAAATATAGAGAAAAATACAAACCAATGTTTTGCTTTCTATTGCTGTGCATTTCTCTTAGCTGAGTGACACTGCATTGTATCAGGATAAAGACCCAGAATCACCTTCATAGTCTCTCAAACATTAGAATAATTAATAAGTGACTTTTTGCCATAGAAAGATCCAGTTCTGTACAGCTAAATTTTGAATGAAGTGACCTGAATTTAACTCAAGATTTGATAAATACAAGACTAGTCTGAAAGAGAGAAAACTATAGTTACCAAATCAATGACACATGACAACAACTGAAACATATTTGATGGAAAAAAGGAACTTGAATAAATCCAAGACAATAAGATAAGGCAGTGGTCTCTCCATGGTTTATTAAAGTTTGGAAATGTGCATCCTAAGAGACTAACTTGCCCCACAATTTTGCAACTCTTATTCAAAGCTGGTATTTTGCATTTCAAGGAGTATTTTTACTTGAAACAAAAAGTTGAAGCAAAGATATTTTCAATTTTTATACTTTATGATTTGAAAGCAAAAGCTCAATCCTCATATTTTAAAATTTGGTGTTTTATTTGTTATTACTTTTTCATCGTTTACCCCAAAATCCAGATACTGTCTGAACTAGGGCACTCTTGAGTTGTCTTGTCTATTTGTTCTTGAGAAACAGATGCTGTTGATGGACTGAAAAGCATCATGAAGGACTAACCACAGGGCTAGGTCTGACTTTGTTAGCCACTATGAAACTAGCTTACATACGGTGGCTGCCAATGGAGTAAAGAGATTGGCTTACCCAGGTTGCTTTCACCTACCTGCCCCTTTCTTCTGCCTGGAAATTTTTCTCCCACTCCCTACCCCAAGCCTTCAGCAGGTCTGAATGTCTAGTTACACATTAACATAGTTCTGTTAAAAAGGTATGAGTGAGTTTAAATACTTCATAGTGAAGGAGTTTGTTTCTTTTTTTTTTAAATAAACCTGAATCTATTTTGATGCATCTGGCCTAGAGGAGACTATGTGTGTGGTGACTACAGCAGTTGGGAAGCTGCAGCTATCTCACCTGGGATGGGAGGTGAGGCTGGAATAAGTAGCTTGGGGGAGTCTACATGAGTAACTGCTGGCACTGGATCTGCCACAATCATGGAATTTTGTTTGACCTTACCTTCAGTGCATTTTTTAGTTAAGAAAAATGTGTAAGGTGACAGCAGCATCAGTGAAATAGCAACATTTGAGGGTACCTGCAATCCCAAGAAAAGCAGTAAATTTTTAGCTGTGGTTTCTAGACTTTGGGGTGAGGCAAGGAGTTTGTAACCTCTTTAATGCTTGTGATTAACTTGCCTTTGGAAGTCACAGCTGCTGCTAAAGACTTTGTGCCCTCTCCCCTTCACTGAAGGTGTTAGGAACTTGCAGCACAGTTCTTCACACCTCCCCACAGCTGCTCCCCAGTCACAAGTGGATATTTCTCAGGATGTCAGTCTGTGTTAGGACGATAATGTCAGTTCATGGCTTCCTGCCTCCTTCCATGTGCCTGCTCATCTCTCGTTCCTACCTCCACACCACAATGTATCAGCCTCTTCCGAGCTACTCTAGCCTAGATCCTTTCAGGAATCCAGCTTCTCACAGAGGCCCACCAACAGCTCCCTGAGTATTGCTGGAGAGGGAGTGAACTGATATGGTGAAACAGGAGAAGCCCAGTGAAGAAACCACTGAGACAATGATTTCTCATTCTATTCTAGGATAAATATATTAAAATGTTCTATGAATTATTTGGAAGACTGTGAAGATGTGGGCACAGGTAGTATATTTTGTTCAACTTTTTTAGGACAAATGATCTGAAAATACACACATTTGTTATGCTTTTCATCATGACAAAACAAGAGCACCCAAATTTTGTCTTTGCCTTTAAGATCCAGAGTGTGTTGCAGTATGATGTATTAAATTAATTATTGTAGAACTTGCACTTGAAATTTTCTACTTAAAAGTATAATAACTAAAGCATTGATGGAATATCTTAGCTTCTGTAAAAAAAATCCACTTAAAAACCAGCTGTTTTGACCCTGGCAAAGAGCGTGAGAACCATAGCAACATTACTCATTGATGAAAGTTGTGTGTCATTTTGGTTAGATTTTTAAAACTTCTAACACCTGTGTGATCTGATGAGTTCTTTTGTACCATTTCTTCCTGTATTTGTGTAGCTCCTGTTGCAACAGAATTCCAGTCATCTGAGAACATCAATAACATGAACATCAGAGTTCAGCGGGTCAAGCACTGATCTACTGTATTCTTTGCAGGCAGATTACTACCAGGCAAGGTCCAAAATACTATCTTAAAATACTATCTCAAAATAATCTTTTAAGATACTCAACTATCTTAAAATTATTACCAAGAAAATGTTACTGATGTTAATAATGACTATACAATACGTAGCAAACATGAATGCAAGATGTTAAGAGATCAGCAAAGAGTTCTCGGCAGCATGGGTTTTAAATAGGAAGCAATGGGGAAAGTCAAAGGTTAAATGTTCAGTTAAAGCCAGAACGGAAATTGGGGCAAGAAAAAGAAAACATTGTGTCATAAACATGACTATATCTCTGTGCTAGGAAGATGACTCACAACACAGTTGTAAAATCTAGGTACATAAAGTTCTTATAGATTCTAGAAAGTAAGGCAGAGCTGGTAATTGTATTATGTTTTCACCACAGATAAACCTATTTCCCTTTTGATTAAAAGGTCATGCAGATCAGATGCAATCAGATGAAGCATGTGGTAAATCACATACACAAAGTACTCACTTTAATTAGTTATGAAATATAATAATGTGCTAATGAGCTCTCTTCAGGTTCAAGAGATGAAATGCTTTCTTAAAGCAAAGTGTTTAGGCACACAGGAAGAAATGCACAGCTTTAAGTGAGAAGGAAAGCTTATTGTCCTAACTTGTTACATCATACATCAGCTAATTAGAACAGCTGAGGAAAGTGTCAGGATCACCACTGTACTTTTGAATGAGGAGAAATACTAATACTGTGAGGAGTGAAGTTCTCTGGCTTAGACTCAGCAAAGCTCTTAAGCACGTTCTTAAATTTAAGCATAAACATTCCCATGGAAATCATTGGTGGTGTCTCAAAAACTTGCAAGATCAGGTCCTTAAAAATGTTTTTCTTTCATTATATTACTTATGTGTTGCAGGTTCTCCTAGAGTGAAGCAGCAAGCTGCTACATGTCCTTTTTAACTGTGGGTATGGAGAATTTTACAATGCAAACATTTTGTAATGCATTTTGTGAAATCCGTGCCATCACCTTGAGTCTTTTCCGTAGATTCATTGTAGCACGGAAATGCTGCAGAACTAACAGGTATTTACTCAAGGGGAAAGGGAGATATTGCTTCTTTTTTTATCAAGATACATTAATATGTGGGAGAGTTCATGGAGCAAGAGCAACGTGTCACAAGGTTTATTACTTTGCATGTGAGATTGGGTAACTACTTAACAAAACTGTATTGTTTGTTGACCAGAGTAGTGGCATTTTGTAGAGGAAAAGAACGTCCTATGAAGTAGTACAGAAATATTTTGGCTGTCATATTTGCAAAGGAAATAATCTGTGTTCATTTCACAATAATAAAGTGTTTCTAGATTACGCAAGCACACCAGCACAAGATGGTCATTAACTATTTAAGAGACAGGTTGTAACTACTCTGTGTTGTCTTTTTTTCTAGTTCTTCCTGTTTTATTCATATTAGTTTCACCATTTGTTTGTGCTTACAGCCTCCACTTCTAAAGAAAAAAAAAAAGAACCTTTCAGATAAAGTAAACTGCCTACAATATATAAAACTGCAGTTTTCTCACATTTTTTGCAGCCTGTGTCCTTATTCTGTGTTCAGTTAATACTTTGTGAAATAGGATAACATCCTCTTTTCCTCCATTGTTTTTGTTGATTCTGTGTCTTGGGATTTTGACAGGAAAAGGGGGCTCCAGTTTAAAGCTAGTCAGAGTTAACAACAGAGGGTTTTGAGAACACAGACTAAGCTATTACCACAGAAGTGACCAGAGGAGCTAGTTTGAATGTGAGTCCAGGATTTTCCAAAATTTTCCTTTGAGCAGTGGTTCTGGTTCTGGCTAACTCTAATAAACACAGTTAATACTGACCTACTTCACAAAGTCCTGTTTCCAGCATCTGGACAGGCAGAATCCTGACTGCTGCCAAGGACTTCGAGTCAATGCAGTAATAGGCAAATACTAATGCTGCTGTCAGTAATAGGGAGTTTATCACTGTACTTTAAAGGACTGTAAGCTGAGAATAGATTGATCTGTGTTGTCAAACTTTTCCTTAAAAATGCAGCAAAATGGTAAATTCATATCCAAAATACAATTACTTGGTTTCTGGCAGTAGCTCTAATGCAATAAATGTTTCTAAATGTGTATATGTGGGAAATGGAGTGTGCCTGAAATCAATGCACACCTCCTCATTTTTCACCTGGATATTTAAGACAGTGCAGAGTGGCCAACATTGCAACCCTTGTGACCTTCTGCTACTCAGATAGGCAGGAGGTCCTGCACTGGGACAGAAGAAAAGGATTTTAGTCTGGAGAAGCAGTTGCAGTCTTTCGAAATATGGAAATTGGAATCACTGTAGCCTATGAACTACTATATACTTTGTGATTCAAGAAAGAACCAATAAACTGCATCCTCTGTCTGAAACAGGTTCAGGAACAACAGCATTTGCTGGCATGAGGATACAATTCGAGTAAGAAATGTGACTTGTGAAACTTATGCCTCTGAGAGCACATTATTTTCTATTCTTCAGAAGTTATCTTGCTTTTGAAATGTTCACGTTTTCTTTCTTGAAAGATTTCACCCTTCAAGAATTAGCTTTTATTTTCTTCAAACTGGCCTATATCTGCAAGGATTTTGAGTCAGCTGGAGAAGGTCTGGTAAAGGAACTAGATTGAAGAGGTTGTCTGGTTTATTTGGGGGGCTATTTGATAAACTCTGTTTTATAAAGTAACTCTTTTCTAAGAGAGAATGTAATTTTACAGATTAGATACATAAAGCTGTTCCCTACATGCCATTTCATTGTAGTTGTTTATGACTCTCAAGTAGCAGAAGGCAGAGGCTACTTGGAAGATGCTGTTGATAATTCTGTGCCCAAGGAAGGAAGCTGCTTAGAACTAGTGTTTTAGTTATTTTTTGCAGGAGGATAGGTATGGATAGGTAAGATTTGAGGTGTGTCACTAACAATGATGTGCATGATGATGCGCCACAATAATAGAAGCTATGTTTAAAGTTCCTCCTGGTGCTGGTGATTGGTAGTCCTATAGGCTGGACTGTTGCTTTGGAGCAGCTGAATGAATCTGTAATTCAACTCTGTCTCTAGTAAAGAGTTTGCTTAATATTTGTACTAAGCATTTTACTGATACCTACCTGTGTAAATTATTTTTAATTTTAAAGAAATCCCCCTTGACTATTTACAGCTATCTTAAATTTATTTTTAAAAATCCTGATAATTTCTAGGATTCTTTTTGATCTCTGGGTTTTTACCAACTGTTTAATTTCTTATACATGTAGTTAAAATTAACGTCTAATTCTAATTGGTTTTGTCAACATTTCACCTATTAGAATATTTGTGATGAGCGAATGCAAAAGTCTGCATAAAAACATCCAAACAAATTCAACTTTTAATTTGAGTGAATACTTTTTGGTAGTTCAGCATGGTACTATTCAGAAGGCAGTGCTTCTGAATCAGAAATGATAAACTCAGAGGAGAGACTGCTGGAAATAATCCATGAACATAATCCTGTTCTTATTAGGTGTGGGCTAAAAAACTCTGACAGATTTCAAACTTGCTGAAATATTCATTACAAATTTTGACGTCAACTCCAGTTTTACTGGGAGTACATCTTACTTATCTTTTTAAGGGTGAATATGAAAAAAGGGAGAAGACAGAAGTATATGTGCTGAAAAACAGGGTAAGAAAAGAAGTAGAAAGCTGACTGTGTGAAAAAGAAAGAGACACCCTGGGAAAGCAGCAGAGAAAAGGGGGAAAAAAAAATCCCAATTTTTGTAAGTATGTCTCTTTAGGACTGAAACTGTGCCAAACCTTGGACTTGGAGGCTGTTCTGTCCTTAATACATTGCACATGATTGTCTGTAGCTAGAAAAACATTTTTTGTGGTTTTTAAAAAATTGAATTATACTTAAATGAAATAAAACAAACTATGAGTTTAAATGACAGATGAATAAGAGACCAAATTCATTTTGCAAGCCCTTAGAGAGTTTAAAAATCCCTTAGGCTCACAAAAGCTCAAACTCTATGAAGTTCATGTGTTCCTAGAGTCGGATGTACAATGGAGCTGCTTCCATCTTCTGCAATTAAGTTTTCATCAGACTCTTTCTGTTTAGCTAACTGATTCTTCTCTCAAGGCATGTATGAATTAAGAGCAAGATCCAAAATACCCTGTTGACGCTTTCTGTGCAGTCCAGATAGAAATTTGGTAAAGAGAGAGGTTATAAAACTCTTGTAACTTTTAAAGTTACATGACCATAGGCAGTTGAGTATGATGACAAATGTTTATTTCAGTACCTATACCTTGTTCCAGATAGTATCTGCTGCTTTTTAAGATCTGTGTCTTGAAAATATTTAGTGTGTCTAAACCCCAGAGAGGGTGGCCTTTACTGTATTCCTGAAAAAATATATTTCCTATTGACTATCTGTAGATAACTCCCCAATCAGCAGGGGTTTTAAGCTTGTTCTTCAGGAATGCTTTTCCCCACACTATGAGATATTTTGGCTCACTAGTGTCTTAACAGACTAAGTGAGTCCATTTTTCAGGTGCTGGACTGCTTACTAAGCAATGAGAAGCTGGTTTCAATTAGAAGAAAAGGCTAGTGACACTCAAAGCTGCAATGTTGATATATCTTCTAGGTAAGTAAAGCCTAGTGAGTGGATGCCAAAGCAGGGGTAGGCATGGAGTTAGGTACTGAAACAAGCTGATGCTGACAGTCAATATTAGTTTACTCTGGTAATCAATATTGATACAATGGGGCTGGGCGAGAACATGGGTTCACCTAGACCAGCAGGTGCCGAGGCGATCATGATGGTGGTTTTTGAGATTGAGGCTCATCACTAGCACTTCAGGTAGGCTGACTCCTAAAATTTCCTCAAATCCAGGGAACTTGACTGTAAAATTTGTGGTGTAGGAGGCTGTTTTTGTTTTTCCTGAACTATAACATATTTCTGCCTCCAAACTACCAGTTATCTTAAGTGCTTACTTGGGGAAGGACATAGAAAAAGATGATCTAACTACTGATTAAGTCCACATCAACGTATAGCATCTTTGATATTCCTTGCAAGGAATTCCACCCATTTAATGAGAACCGCACCTTTTAGTTCAGTTTGAATTCTCACTTGGAGCCCTGAACCTTGAATTGGTAGATGCAGTAAAAAATTGATACCAGACTACACTCTCCATGACACTTAGGATTTTACACATTTCTGCCAAATCTCTCCTCAGTCATGTGTTTTCCAGGCTGAATTGTTTGTTTGTTTCCTTACATGGAAGTGGTTGCAGACCTCTGAACATCTGTCCTTGCTCTTTCCCAGTTTTCTATATTATAAAGTATGTTCTGAGCCCCTTTTCTTTGCTCAGATATGGAGGTAAAGTTAGATTGTAGGTAGAGCTTTCCTCTATTCAGGAGTCATCCTTAGTGTAAAGTATCTTCACTACTACTCTAAAAAATGCTGTGCAGTGACTCACATTTCTTAGGAAAAATTTATATGCAGACCTGAGTGTGAGTATATATGAGTTGTTGAGATTTGTTCACCTGCTTTTCTACCATGGATGACATAAAGCTGTTTAGATATTATTGTACTTGGAGCAGGTTTGGGAACTCAGATGTCCTGCCTTCCCAGGCCAGGATATGACCCCATTGACTGGACAGTCACACAGGCTCCTTCTCAAACTCATTAACTGATAAGATCATCACTTATGCCATGAGTAGTGTGACTGTTTCAAGGACACATTTACTGTATCACGGTTTTAGGCCTCCCACTTCAGGCCATCTCTGAGAGCTGGCAAAGGGGTGGATTTGCACTCACTTGGGATCTAGGGTCAGATTTTCCTTATTATAGAATCATAGACTGGTTTGAGTTGGAAAGGACCTTAAAGATCATCCAGCTCCAACCCCTCTGCTATAGGCAGGGACACCTCCCACCAGAACAGGTTGTCCAAGGCCTCATCCAACCTGGCCTTGAACACCTCCAGGGACGGGGCATCCTCAGCTTCCCTGGGTGCCTCACCACCGTCATAATGAAGAATTTCTTCCTAACATAATAGCTAAATACCCAATTTAAAGCCATTCTCTTTCATCCTATCACTACATGACCTTGCAAAAAGTTCTTCCCCATCTTGTAGGCCTCCTTCAGGTACTGGAAGGTTGCTATAAGGTCTCCTCAGAGTGTTCTCTTCTCCAGGCTGAAGAACCCCGAATCTCTCAGCCTGTCTTAAGAGCTGAGGTGCTCCTGTCCACGGATCATCTTTGTAGCCCTCCTCTGGACCTGTTCCACCAGTTCCATATCCTTCTCATGCTGGGGATTCCAGAACTGGACACAATACTCCAGATGAGGTCTCACAAGAGAGGAACAGAGGGGCAGAATCACCTCCCTCAGCCTGCTGGCTGTACTTCTCTTGATGCAGCCTGGGATACCGTTGACCTTCCAGGCTGTGAGTGCACACTGCTGGCTCATGTCAAGCTTCTCATGAATCAGCACCCCCAAGTCCTTCTCTGCAGGGCAGCTCTCAATCACGTCATCCCCTAGCCTGTACTGAAACCACAGATTGCCCCAACGCAAGTGTAGAATCTTACACCTGGCCTTGTTGAACCTTATGAGGTTCAACACAGGCCCACTTCTCCAGCTTGTCCAGGTCCCTGTGGATGACATCCCTTATCCTCTGTAGCTACTTAGTTATAGTATAACAGAATTTTTTCCCTTCCTCCTCTAGGCAACATAGCAGCTGCTGCAATACTTCCTTTGATGCTTGCTTCTCTCAGTGTAGCGAGTGTGTTCACATGCCACACAGCACAAGGAAGCATGGACAGTGGGACTGTAGATTTCATAGGACATGTGTCATGGAGCAGTTGCTAGTAACTTTGGGTTACATGCAGATTTTGTACTGAAGAACTCTGCTACAAAGATATAGGATTAGGTAGCAGCAAAGACGGTGTTTCAAGACTCATGGTTTGGGCTTAGTCATTTAATATGCACTTACAACTAACTTAGATGCATAAGATCTCATGGGAAGCTATTTCTTAGCCTCCTTATACACCAGTGTTTCTTTCTTACACAATTGTTTGCCAGCCTGAGGTGGATGCATGAACACAGGTAGATTAGATATGCTCAGGCACTATCTCATTTACGACTGCATAAGTGCACCAGGTTAACTGGATCTGTGTTAAGTATTATGATATTGCACAGAAAGTTGTTGAGCAGCTATTGCATCATCATAATCTCCCATGTCTTACAGCATTGTCAACCCAGATAAGAGGCCAATAGTGTTCTCGATGTCTGACTTGGACTTACTAGGAGACACCTGTTATACTAAGGAACTGCTTACAGGTTCACAAAGATGGTATTACTGTTGCCCCTGATTAATGCATGTATTTGGGACCCAAAGGGATTTTAACTTATCTAAGCAAAGGTCACTCAGAAAGTTTTTGACAGAGCTCAGAAGTGACATTTCTAGCACCCCAGTATCATAACTGGCCACCAAAGCCTTTTCTTTTTAGGCTTTTCACTATTCATATCTTTTGGAAAAGTTGTGGTCACTGTTCTTACACTTTTTACTCTCCTTCTGAGAAAAGAACAAAACTCTGGTAGGGAAAACAGAGGTAGCTATTGATGGTTCATGAAGCCAGTGAGGGTAGTTTCTTTCGGTGACATTTCTTTCCCTCTAAGCACCTCCAAATCTTATTGATTTCCATAGAGTAGTTTTCCAAAATAATAGGTGAGTCATATTATTTCTCTGTGAACAGAAAGGACTGTCTGGTTTGCATTTGAAGAGGAAGTAAGTCAGCTTTCATGTCCTTACTTGGGGACAACTGCTTTAAAATCTAGATCATTAGAACCGTAAATTGACTGGAATAGAGATATTCAGTTTAGAAATGTATTAGTAGAACACTAAGTTTGGGATTTATAACCATGGCTAAAAGAAGATTCAGTTGTGTGTTTGCCATGAAACTTCCACTTGTTGCCTAGTGAGGCAAGATGAGTTTCTGGATAGGCATCTATAATGTAAGTATGAGGTAACTAGGGTAAAATAGGGTACCAAAGTGTATTAGCAAAAAGATGTGCCAGATTTTCTTGGTTGGGGGCTTTGCTAACTTGTAGTTGTGAGTAAAAGCAAGGAAGGGATGGAGAGAGAATTCACCATCTATTACAGAAGAAGAGATGTAATGGTTTATTGTAATTAATGATTTAATGATTTATTGATCCAGAGTTGTCCCAGCCAGAGCAAGTCACTTTGAATTCTGGTCAGAAGGGGCTTCAGGGGTTTCAAGACAGAGGCTGGAGCTGCATGGGTTCTGGTCTCCCTGCCCAATAAGGTCCTGTGTACTGTCTGTCAAAGGAAACTTCAGTTGGGACCTGTGACTAGGTCTGTGTAATCAATTGCATACATTAATGTAATATTGCTAATTTCTCTGGGAGGCTCTTGTACATGTGGAAGGACACCATGTCTCTTAACTGGTGTGTCAGTTCTCTGCCTACTTGTGATCAGGAGTGAGAGTGGCAATGGTGATGGCAGGGAGACAGTTCAAACAGAATAATCCCACATGGGAGCTCTGCCTTCTGTACATGTGAAGGTGTAGGGGCTAAAATTCATGGCAAGACAGAAAAGAAGGGGCTTATTTCTCACTGGGATAAACTAAGAAGGAAATAGCATGAGAGTTCGTCTTTGAATTAGCCTTTTTCAGTTTGCAGACGTAATGAGTAGTAAACAGAGTTTTTGAATGAGATTTTCTTTACAAATGAAGACACTTGAGTAACCTTGCACTATTATCTGTCCAATAACACCAGTCTGTTCTGTACAGCTGTTTGAAATGAGTAGAGCTTTTCTTGAAAAATAAAATATAAACTTCACTGATCTAACTGCATAATGTCCAGATCAATGGACCTTCCTATGAGCAGAACAGCAGGTACTAGCCTGGTTCATAGCTACCAACTGAACAATGCCTCCTGGTGTATTATAGCACCAGACAGAGCCAAAGAAATGTCATCATAAAATTCCATCCAAAAATAGATTTTCCACAGGGGATCTTCAACCATAAATCCAGAGATACCTTGTAGGAGCTTCAAAGAACGAGTGAGAAATAATAAGAAGAAAATCTGTTTGTATTCCACGTAGGAGAAGTGTTTTTCCAAATACATATAATTTCCAGTAAGAACCATCTCAGGAAGATAAATACTGTAACCACTTCACTGTGTGAAAGTGCTTGTTTATAATGGTCTGTGTGAGCCTTCTTTTGACCATGTGTACAGAATAAGAAATTCTGCTCTCAAAGCATTAAAAGCTCTGATGCCAGTGAATACATGAAGATAATGCTGCTACCAAAAATCACTTTCTTTTTTTGGCCCCTCTGCCTTTTTATCCCCTTTTGAGTGACTAGTGTTAACATCATTGTCCACGTGTATTCATGCACAGGAGCTTTTAATCTCAGCTGTCCTGCACTGAATAGCTGTATGTATGTGAAAATACAGTTACTGTCATGTTAGAAGATGGTGAAATGACTTCTACCCCAAATATTCTCCTGCCATTTACTCTTTTCTGGAGTGTATTCATGTAAATGTTCTTTCCACTTCATTTAATTAATAATACATAAGCAGTTACTTCCTGCTACTGAAATTAATTTTTGCTTAACATTGAATTAATATAACATACATTGTACACATGGATATTACATGCATTATACATATGTACCAATGCTTGTTGTCAGCTACTGTTTTACAGACAGCAGAAAATGAATAAGGGCTTATCAACTTATATAATTGTTCCTGTCCGCCTTGAGCACTCTAACCTACTAGTGTCAAAACAGAAACCTGCACAGTTATGCTTGCAAAATAAGGATAAAGGAACTATAAAAAATGCATTGGAACACAGGGAAAAAATAATAAAAACATATTCTCAGCTATATTAAAAAAATTAGTGGATTAATTTAATGGTATGTTTGTATATGAAGTGAGAAATAAATTATTTCTGAAGAAATGTAGAAATTCTGTTTCATAGAATAGAGAGTTTTCAGAACATGTATTGTCCACTTCATTGGTCAGATTGATTTCTTTGCCTTATGGTCAAAACTATCTTTTGGATGGTTTGTGAGTTAACATCCTGCTGAATATATGTTTCATTCTTGTGTCTGCAAAATGAGAATTGTTTATTGTTTATGCAAGAACCCTAATTAAAATAACGTATAATATAGGTCTGAACCAGATGTGGATGTAATATTTTTGGAAGCAATTTTACATTTATTAAAAACCAATGATTTACCTTTAGTTTTGTGTCTAAGCATTTATTATTTTCATCTTGTTTTCCAGAGATACTTAGTGACAATGCTGTTTGTTTTATTGCTGCTGTATCATTAAAATACTCCTGTTATTTATAAATAGAAACTTAATACAGGTTATAGTTCTGACCAAAATTGAAAATAAACTCTCATTAGATTATGGTGTCTCACATAAGAAATTATTAAGGTCACTCATGTTCTTATGAATGAATTACCTTTTCATCCGAGAGAACTGGGAAAGGGCAAAACCAGCACAGCTTGTTTTTCTACTGCACCCCATTGCAGGCAACACTATTGCAGACGAATATGCAGTAAAAAGAAACAAAGTCTGAAAGTTAATACCGCAGGCGCCAAACACATGTCTGTGAAAGAGGAACGCAAGCAGACATTTCTATGTGCAGTACATTAATTCCTAATGGGGGTCTTTCACTTTTAAAAAGGTCAGATTATTGGATGGAACAGAATCCAGTCTCGTGCAATATGTATCCTGCATTGGTGTGCATAGAGTAATGGCATAGTTATGTTTCCTTGCTGTAGGGTCAACACCAATACTTCTGGTGGTAAGACATGGACAACTCAAAAGGTCAAGCTTATCAGAGCTGCTGTGTACAAATCTGGCTTTTTATATGGCCAAAATATCCTCATCCGCAAAGTGCTGGATGTCCCTGTGGCAACAGAAGGATGAGGTGCTGAGGAGGGTGCGTGTACAAGGATCATCCCCCTCCTGGTTTTTAGCTATGTATGGCATTTCATTATTCAGTCTTCTGCTTCCCTTTTTAATTGCTGATGA
The DNA here is from genome assembly GCA_013389865.1 of Piaya cayana. Taxonomy (NCBI): domain Eukaryota; kingdom Metazoa; phylum Chordata; class Aves; order Cuculiformes; family Coccyzidae; genus Piaya; species Piaya cayana. The sequence continues at coordinate 355,415 of WAAB01013920.1, forward strand.
TATGATGGAAAACATCAGGTTGATAATTCTGGTGTCTAAAACCAGGCCATGATTTCATAGCATGTGAAATCAGTGCAAGACTTGCTGTAGCCTTCAGTGAATTCAGGTTTACACCTTTGAGGTTTAGCCATGGGAGAAGCCAAGCCTGAGCAGTCAGTGTGAGGGTGCCCAGACCCCAGCGGTGACAAAAGTAACTTTGTAGATGGCTTCCCCCTCCTGACCAAGGGCACAAATTGCTGCATGGGCAGCATCTGGTTGCAGCTGGCTCTTGCGGCGGGCTCTCCAGCAGAGACCACCAGCCTACATCACTTATAGCGGATGAACAACTGAGAAATTGTTGCAGCTTTTCTGTGTTGTCACCCACAGCTGGACTTACAGAATAATCTGAGAGGTTAAAAATAATAAGCAAATAAACAAAGAGTCTTTGACTCTTTGGGACACAGTTTCTTTCTAAATTGATGCTCTTAATTTAGATTTTGTACTGATTTATACTAATGTTTTCATATCTAAACAAACAACTGTGCAGCATATAACTGTGCAGAACTGCAGCCTGCAATTCTGATTTGTCAACATTCCTCTTGATTTCGAAAGTAATCTTTCTCAAGTAAGAATTACAAAATTTCATCAGAAAGCCAGGTTTATGCAGGGCTTAAACTGTAATTAACAGGTAGTGTAATAGTATTACATTAGCTTTTGTCAAGGGAAGCTATGTGGAAGAATACAATAATTGAGCCTGGAATTTCTCACCACTTCTGTTGTTCAAATATTTGACAAAA